>JZLH01S0370590.1:0-15695 GCA_001188425.1 Eucidaris tribuloides
TTTAATTTCGGACCAATCAGTAGACCAACTTTGATTATCATCAAGCAATGCCTTGTTTCTATTACAAAGTGATGCTACTGTTTTCCATGTTCATGAGAACAGAAAAGTGACACGTGTCACTTGATAAAAATGCCTGACTGTACAAGAAAAAAACATACATGTACCTTTCCTACTCATTAGTAATTGCAACATACACTATAACACATGCATTTTTGAGTTGAAGGGGGTCTTTCTTTAATGTTGTCATAGTGCATTTACTTGGAAAATAACAATTTAATTTTATGAAGTCAATGAATATTCTTTCCCCTTTCTTCTCCAAGGCTAAGAGATTATCTAATGTAAGCACACCCACGGTAGAGGGGATGGAATACAAAATTTAACATTTTTTTGTGCTGCTTATAGGGGTGGGTGTAATTCGGTTTCATATTTCCCGTGAAACAGTTTTGATGGTTTGGACAGACTTCCAACAAAACAAAATTGCAATATGTTACTCTGAAGCGGTCTCAGAAAGTAGACCACACGCAGCAAAGAAGTAAAGCACCTCTTATCTTCATAAGACAGCGGTGTGGAGGATACGGCTACTAATCAAAGGTTGTGGCCTTCGCTCAACATCGTTATATCTAATGTAAAGAAAGGTCACATGAAAGTAAATTTTAGGATGTTTGCAATAGTAAGCCGCCTTTAGAATTGAGAAAGAATAAGAAATTATAACTTGAACATGTCCTGTCTAAAATGTGGGGTGTATCCTCCTTTCCACTGTCTTATGAAGATAGGAGGCACTTACTTCTTCACTGCGTGTGGTCTTCTTTTTGAGACCGCGTCAGAGTAACATATTGCATTTTTTTTATTTGTTAAAAGTCTTTCCAAACCATCAAAACCGTTTCGTGGGAAATATGAAACCGAATTACGATGCTTAGGTGCATTAAATACCCCACCCCTATAGGGAACAAAATAAATGTTAAATTTTGTGTTCCTACACTGATTAATCTCTCCACCTTAGAGAAGAAAAGAGAAAGAATATTCATTGACATCATTTAAAAAATGCTATTTTCTAAACCAAAAATAACTTCACTGGGACACAATTTGTGAACTATAGTTTTCCTTCCCTACCCCAAAGTAACCTACAATATAACGCATGAAGTTTGAGTTGAAAGGGTATTTCTATAGAAAGATGTTACAATACTTTTCGGTAAGGAGGGTATACTGGAGTTCACAAATTTGATGACATCCAAAGAATGTAATGTTTGTTGTGCAGCATTATATACTTGCCAGGCCACGCTTGATTGATAGTAAACTACGACCTACTTCAGTAACATCAATAGGCTCTTTAACCCCTTGTGGCTTGTATACTTAAATTGACAACAATCTGTTGCGAACGAAAATATCATCCCAAAGTCGATGCCAACTGTGCAAATTTAAAAGTTAAATATGGAGCAAAGGTGTCCTCTTTTGAAAGTATAACCGTTCAGCAATTTCATTTTTATAAAACAAACATGCATGTTGACAAGCTCATGGTTTTTAGTCTCTCATGTACAAAGGATACGGTTTACAAGGGAATCTCATAAGTGAAAAGGCAACTTCACTTTATATTTATAACGATTTTCATGAAAAACTCACTTGACGAGATTTTCATCTTTTTGGTGGGGATTAATATGAGATGTAAAATCCATGCTACTAAAGCTATAATTGTATTTCAACAAATAAATTGAATGCAAACACACATACACACAGACACACAGACACACACACACAGACAGACAGACACACACACACACGTACACACACACACACACACATACATACATACACACACACACACACGCACACACACCACACACACACACACACACACCACACACACACACACACACACACACACACACACACACACACTACTACACACTACACTACACACTACACTACACTACTACAACTACACGCACACACACAAACAATCAAACACAAACAAACAATCACAAACACAGACACACCCGCTCAGACTATGAGATCCATAATTCACAATTATGAATCACTTCAAATTTTTCAAATTAATTCAGTTTTCAGTTTGGGTCTCTTAAAGTAAACGTAAAGAACAACACATTTAGTACTGTGTTAAGTTTCAAAACATAAGCAATGGCAAAGGGATCAAACAAAGAAAATTGAGGTTTAACGAAACGTGGATTTAGATGAAACTAAATACATGAAAGTAGCAATCATGTCTGGGTATACAGGTATTAGAAACGAAGGATCGATACTAATGTTCCCTGTGTTAACGGTAGAACAAGTAAATATGACTTCGATATTATTGAATACGGTTAGATGACTAACCAAAATATTGTGAATGTTATGCGCGTCAAAGACAAAACTGCAATGAGTAGGCCTAAATCTATGGTTTAAAAAGATCTTTAAAACTTTTTTACGATGCACAGGTAATAGTCCATAAGGGAGTAGGTCTATTATAGAGGAATACAGTGCACAAGTAGGGTTTAATGGCACACTCTCCAACGCATAATACCATAAATTTATAAAGTCATAATTACTGATGTATGTCATTTCAAGTCATGTCTAGAACCCTCACTTACATTCTGAATGGACATACAGTTTGAAAGTTTAGCATATTCACATTTTGCAGACTGCTATCTTCATTTTTGTTACAATTTGAACCATACCTTGATATTGTATAACATGTTTCAAATCAATAAACGAATTCAGTCTTATTCCAAGATGTAGTAAATATTCACTAAACAGATCCAACAATTCTTTCACAAAAGCTATCATTTTGCCATGAAAAAATGTATACAAAATGAAATGTAAAGACAATAGGCTTTTCAACCTAATTACAGTTAGTGATTACGTGGGGTTATGATATACATTCATTTTCTTTAACTTACCACAGCCTCCTCTAAAGAAATATAATGATGTTTCCACCACTTCAAAGCGCTATCGTATATTTACTCACATATCAACGTCATCCTGCATATCTGCACATCACACCAAAAAGTAGCTTCCTACAATATTATATTAGAGTCAAAAGATGGGAGGTTGAATGTATTAAACTTGGTGTGCGTGTTTTAATTTGGCCGAATGTTTCTTTACTCCCTGAGTCTTTTCCTTTATGTTTCATTTCTCTTTGCAGAGGAAGCTTCACCGTTGACCAACGTTCAGCAGGCGGAAGTCAAAGATTTCAGTCCCCCGGTCCGTGCTGTCCAAATGGGACAACCAGATGTCTCAACCGATTACAACTGCGACGTCATCGACCTCGAACAACACGCCGAATTCAGCGAGAGCAACGTCGAGGAGGTGAGCGTGGTCGACCCCGGAGCCCCAGTCGTAGCTCAGTGATCTATCGATTCCCACCTCGATCGATTCAACCGGTATAGATGACACAGATGCCTGGCGGTGGACGTGCTCGACCCCAACAACGTATTATTTTGTTAAAGTGATATCGTTGTTGCGAGATGTATAGTATTAACACTCGTTTGTATTTATCATGTGTGTTGTTGTAATGTTGCGTATAGTTACTCGTATCATGAAGTCCACATACAAAACTGTTAAACATTGCATCACTCAAATCGTGAAGGTTAACAAAATAAATCCACTGGAATCCGGTCAGGGACAAATCTAAAGTAGGCTACGCTTAAGGTTAAATTCAATCTGATAGTTTCACGCGAATGTAGATAATAATATATTGAAAGTACACGAGGATATTTATATCATGGTATATTATTTGGTTTATTTCAACGCCTTCATTTCGTTTCTATCATAGACATGGCATAAGTAAATGAAGGCCACCTATCAATTGAATTAAACAGGCAACACTGGGTAAGGGTGAGAATGAAAGTCTATTGTGTAATGATGTGGGGTTTAACCATGCACTGCAAAAACTGGGGTGCTAAATTTAACACCAAGGGTGTTGCACAATATGAATACCCTAAATGTATTAATTTTTTCAACACCATTGGTGTGAAAGCCAATGCTCTTGGTGTTTGAAACAATTCGTTTGGTGTTAAACTAACACCCGTGGAGTTAAAATTTTACACCACGTCTGTTATCTATATTGTGCGTCACCCGGGGCGTCACCATGGGGGTTAAATTTAACACCCCAGTTTTTGCAGTGTGGGAAGGGTGAATATTGTGATGAAAAGATACGTCCGTGTAAACGTGCTATAACAATATTTGCTAAGAATGATCCCTTCTGAAATTCATGAAACGTTTGAAATAATTAAGGTTTCTTCTTGTAACTGGCGTCGCGCCTTTCTCGTAAACAAACCGATTGTTCAAGGTCTCCTCGGTGGGAACCCCGGAAGGTATCCAAGGGTGGAGGGCTATGACCCACCTGGTCTAAACTTTGCCATGATATTATTTTTGACAGGATTGACAACCATAAACAAGCGATCTGATGAGGCCTAATTCTGTTATTGTAAACAAGATAATACGTTAACATCAGACGTAGACGTGCATATAATCACATCACCTATCACAAACACGCGAAGTCAAGAAGAGGCTGGATTTTATTGGTTCGTGTTGAATGACGTCATGTTTCCTTATAAATCTTTTCCCCGAAGTGTAATTCTAAAAGAAATTTCGTTACATAGAATTATTCTATCAAAAATTAATTGATTGGGCAAAGTATCAAATTGTCCTAATAGGGGCCAAGTTAGGATCATGTGTTGCTGATGAAAATTAGAAAGCAAAACTGAAAAGACGGTTAAGAAAACAAAAAACCCCGTATTTTAATATACAAGAAACATCCAGTTGGTAGTGTAGGTATGTGTGTACATGAAGCGTCTGTGAATTATATCCAAATATTAATTACACGTAAGATGATATATCATCGACTGGAAGCAACGTATTACACATCCAGTATACTACTACCATGCACGTACTGTTCGCTATGGATTCAAAGCCCCATCCCATCGTCTACAGTTAGAAATTATGCTCCAATTGTTTTTATGTCGATCAGCAGCGGCAAAAAGCAAGCGATAGTGCCTCAATTTACCAGAGAAAGGTCATAATAAACCCCTATAGTTACACCACACAGCTGTTTGTCCATACTTGAGGCATGGCCAGACTTTGGGAAGTGGGGTTCAATGTCTGTCCATAATCACAGCAAGCATAACTCTGCCAAACGATGGTACACTGAAAGAGCTTCGGACATTTACAGTGGTTAAATGCCAGAAGAACTGCCAACCTTACTGCAAAATGTGGAAAATCTTAGAATTGATTCTGAACTTGGATGGTAATTATCGCATCTTGGTCCCGGAAGCTTCGAGTTGTCGCTTTGAGTCATGAATTACCCGCCCATCGAGTCGTGGGTAGGAATTCGCCGGTGCGCAGTGGACGGCACTTATACGGGCAACGCTACTTCCTCGCGGGGGGTAGGGGGAAAGGTGAAGAGAGGGCGTGTATGTACCTGTCAATCATTTCAATCGACAATTCAAACATTGTAAACGGTGATCCGACAATCGTCACCATGGTGGAAAAACGAAAATATTGACAAATATCCCGGTTCATTACCAGACTGGAATAATAAATCGGGGGAACTTCTACACCAACTCGTTTATAGGACAGGAAAACTCATCGAGACTATTACTCCAGGAATTCACATAACCGCAAATAGTTCCACGTGATGAAAGAATGACATCTACATTTCTGAATGAATCCTGTTTTTCCAATTCGAAACACTTCAGCCACGAGGGTAAACTATACATGATGTCAGTATTCGCTAGATTTCTTCTAAAGTTATTAACACTTTCTGTCTGAGGGAATAGAGAAAACACCGAAAACACGCGTGGAATTCCAGGCGATATAAATCATAATTTACCAAGCCACTTCGAACAAGGTCAACGGGGAAGGGCGACATTTTCAGCAACAAAGTGAGGGTCAATACCTCACTTCATCATCTGTAAAATATGACAAAATCGTTTTATCACTGACATGATAATCGGGTCGGTGATTTTGGATGGCATGCGTGAAATTCCAGGGCAGTCTCTGTCGAGTTCTGTTCTGTCAGCGGGTCGGTACAAGTGGAGGAAATTTATCAAGGGTGATTAGTAGAGGGAAGGGATAAGACGGGTAAATGGGAGTAATAAAGCATTCATTAGCTAACTTATTTCTGTCTCAATCAAGCATCGCCACCCCTGACCCGTATCTCACAATAACTCTGTTTTTAAAAGTAATTTAAGTCTTTATGCCTCATTCGTAACTTTGACGTCCCTTAAAATCCAGTTAAAAGATGGGTATAGTTGTGTAAAGATTGGGTTATGGCGTAAGAAAATCCTGATTTACCAATATGATTTCAGGCGTTTTATTTGACAGGCATGGACGGCCAGCTGGAAACAATGACACTCTAACGATCTGTTACGCTCAAACAAACAAGAACTGTTTGATGAAACAACACATTATGCAACATTTTAATACAAGTGCATTCCTCTGCATATGAACGGTTTCTAATGGGATAATAATTGTAAACATCACTGCCGAGGGGTACATAAAAATAATATAGCCACAAGAAGAAGGAATTAATTTTCAGAACGCTTTGTGAGTGCAAGTAATATCTTTATGTTCTACATAAAAGTGAAAAATCATTGTGTTTACGAGCATATATAGAACAAACATGACCAATGCAATATGATTTTGACCCAGATTATTATTTGACCAAGAAATTTTTTTCCATTCCTGACTGACATTCTTTTTAACATAGCATCACCCTTCCTCTGTTTTCTGTTTATGAGATGTGTTCATCACTAATTCGTTTGTCATTTCTGAATTCAAAAATAGCATTATGAGCGATAACGTCATATCACACCTTTTGCTTTTGTACACCTTGTTTGTTTTTGTTTTTTGTAGTAAACCCGATCATAAAAACATTTAAATGGACTAGTGAAAATTACAGTGTGTATATTGGTATATGATAACAGTTTTCTCATTACGTTTAAACATAATCGGAAATATAAGTAAATAATTATCATTGCACTTCATTCATGTGAATCGATTTTTAAGTGGTCGTATGGTAATCTTACTCAGCACACCGGCTAACAGTTTCCTGACAACATATTTATTGCTGCTTACTGTGTAATATTCATAGTTTATAGTGATAAATCAAATTAGTACATACATGTAGAGTGAAGTATATGTAGTATGGCGAAAATAATACTTCGATGTATGATGTTCAGATAATGAACGGAAATCAAGATGGCACGGCTGAAAAAAAGGTGCGTAAATCATGTGGCTTATGATTTAAAACTTTCTGCATGAAAAATCTTTCAGAATATATGAAGAGACACTGTGGTGGCCTTACCAAAAATAATGTATTATTTGTTAACTCTTCCATATCCCGGTAAAGATAACAATACGGTACATATTACATCACATTAAACATGCAATTTTTTTGTAAAGTTATACTTTCTTTGTTGCAGTCGATTATTTCTTGACGACATTTCGAAGACCAGTCGAATTGTTTGAAGGCATGAGGCAGGGACCTGTTTGGTGCTTACACTGTAAAAAAAAAGTGTTTAGCAAGTAAACATTAGTGTTTAGAAATTTCACACCGATATTCATTGATTTGACACGCAATGTTTTAGCCTCTGAACGTGTTTACAAATTGACAGCAAGAATATGTTCAAAAGGAAAGGCGTTTACTTGCTAAACACAGTTTTTTATAGTGTAATTATCTCACATGGGAGGTGCATTGGGCTTGTGCCAAAAGTACTCGTCTCGTCGCGTTCACTTTCCTCGGTATTATAGTTTTTGTACGGTAAGCCTATCTCATGGCTCGAGCAAGTTATTAGATATTTCTAGGCAGTTAATTCCATGGGCAAACTTGTCTACCACGTGTCATAAGGACTATAGGTAATTGATATGGGTCACTTGAGAATACAGCCCCCCCCCCCCCATGCAGCTGATATCGGCCATATCGAACGTGAAGCGACCAGACGTGTTCTTTTAGCAAAGGACTAAAGTTCCTTATTATTTTTGTTTTTGACTTGCAACTGACCTGAATTATTAAGTCGGTGGTAATTAATGCAGCTCTAAGGGGGAAATTATCAAACTCACTTCATCACAAAAATAAGAGAATAAAGAGAAAATGGCACCAAACGGGTTCGTGGTGAGCAGAGGATAGCAGGCAATTTCAATACAGGGCGTTGTACTTGGTATTAAGAGAGAAAGAATGCCTATACATTGAAGAATATATTCCATTGCTTGGGCCTGTAAATGGCTGCATGCACAAACGCTGTTCTGTATTGAACGATACTGAAATATTTATTTTGGGAACAATGTTCCCTTCTATTATGCGAGACAAACTTTTAATTATTTTGGGTTAGTTTTTAAGGGAGCAAAATGTTTGATATGATATGGCGTCAACTTTTCGTGATGGTCTAAACAAAACTGTCGAATGTCACTGGTTCATTGAAAGTATATATCCCATCTTAGAAGCAAAATACTTTATGGATCAATCCACAATAGTAAGATGATCGCATAAGAGCATGTAATTCAAATAAATCCATTTTCATAACAACAGAAGGAATGTTTTCGTCTGAATTCTTCTATTTTGCTTTCTACAGCTAAAATTATATCTGGCAAATATTAATATGCAGCAGCAAATGATGATTGATGTAAATATCCAGTTTCAAGAGTATTATTCTCTCTTACACACAAGGTCAGGTGTCCATGGTTTAAGAAAAAAAGGGGAATTATTCATCGAAATGAGAAGAGGTTGTTGCTGATATATTAAATATATTGGAGATGTTATTGCATGATACAATGTGTGCCACTTGCACTCGCACCAAGAGTCAGCATATTAAAAACTGAATTGCTATCGCACATGCATGCACCTTTATAAAATTATCTGCACCTTTACGCGAGCTAATGTATGCAGTACCGCAGGCGGAGAAGAGTTATTTTTAAAGGTTTTTCGTTACCACCGCGTTTTTCAAAATTGCTAGGAATAAGTTTTCCTACCCAGTGTCATCTTTATAAGAAAACAAAAGTGCAATTTTAATTGATAAATTTCCTCAAATTACTCAATATATCAAACGGGTATTCAAGATACGATGCTTCTACACACTACAGATCGTATAGAAATATCTTTGCACGTAAAGCACTGTATTGATTATAAAACACGACGATATACCGGAGCAAATATATAATTAAAGAATTTAGAAATGTGGATTAAATCTAAATATCCAATATTGATTCGTTTTCTTTTAATTGTACAGTTATTTTTTGGTTATAATGTATAATTAATATTTCTTTACATTTGTATTATTTGTAATTTTAGTAATATCTGTCATAATTAGAAATTATTCTGTGAGCAAAATGAGGAATTCCATGTGTCAAAAATATTACTGTTATCACATTGAAATGATTGATAATTTGCAAATCACCGACGTCAAGAAAACACCAAATGAATCATGAAGGGCTTGAATCACAAAATAGGTTGTGTTGAATCAGAACGGTCCTGATTGCGGAAACCGTATACAGCACTAAGGAATGTTTCACACCACGCCAGCTTAAGTAATCGCTTTTAATGTCTTTTGATTTGCATAGTCATTTTTACACGCCGTCAGATTACAATTGACACAATAAAGAACCGAAAAAATACAAATGTTGTGATATGTGTGAATTTGTGACTTTGTACGTATTTTTTGCATCCTTTTGTTTTTGTATTTTTACTTTGCATTTTATAAGTGATGCCGGTGTCACCGGATCCATGAAAAGGCCTGAAATTTGCCTAAAGTGAGCTATTTTGTATTTAAATAAAGTCTGAAAAAATGCCTAAAAATAGATTGCCAGGGCATGAATTTAGGCTTTAGCCGGAACACTGGCATCCCTGATATTATGTTTTTAATTTTTTGATTATTTTCACTAAGGGTTTAGTCCTGAACAACGATTTGAAACGGTTACATTTCCATTGTATTTCATTTGTAATGTTATCATTACTTGTAAGCGTTACCCAGACCTCTGAAATGCCGGATGTCAGTACATGTACGTACAGAAAACTATAAACAATGCACATACACAAATTAAAGGCATATGAAAATAATGCATTTCAGATTGTACTAAATAAAATATGTCATTGGATCCCCCTTTTTTCTTTTAAACGAATTGTGACTATACATCATTACGTACACGATTGTATGTGACATTACTTTTCAGTAGAACAAATGAAGAAATTTTTGTACAAAATTTTGGAGTATAAAAGAATATGTACATTTATTTCTCTGAAATATATACAGTACACAACATCAGCAATATGCATTAGCAAAATCATAGATGTGGTAATAGAGTACTATAATGATTTCGTTCAGATTATAGTTATATCAGGTTTATCATACAGTGTCATTGTTTCAAGAAAAATACAAAATACATTGTATGCTCGGTACATTATGCATAACAAGACAAGTACATGTACATGAAAAATGTAGGTAGCACCATGAACACTACATACCAACATAGCAATAATTTCTGAAAACACAAAAGCATTCATTTTACTACATCCATCCCATTTCTAAAACGTGAGAAAAAACAAGTATTCATGTAAGGGGAATAAGGATGCTTATATTTTAATCTTGGGCGGGCTACTGATTATTTCAATACATTTTTAATAGGTGGAATAAAATGACGTAATGTGAACATGTGTGTGTGTGTGTGTGTGTGTGTGTGTGTGTGTGTGTGTGTGTGTGTGTGTGTGTGTGTGTGTGTGTGTGTGTGTGTGTGTGTGTGTGTGTGTGTGTGTGTGTGTGTGTGTGTGTGTGTGTGTGTGTGTGTGTGTGTGTGTGTGTGTGTGTGTTTCTGTGTTCATGTTAGTAAGTATTTGTCTTGCAGGATGGGGAGGGGTAGGTTAAAGGAAATAAATGTTCCTTCAACAAAGCTCCCTACTCATGTGTACATTTAGCTGTGGATAAGTGGTTGACTGATTATAGTACTAGACACAAGTACTACCAAACTGCTGTGTGTATGATGGCGCATGCAAGTACCACCCAACTGTTGTGTGTAAATCCATGCCAGTTTCTCCAAGTGCGTGTCTGTCACTACCAGTCAGAGGCAGATCTTAATATGAACCTACTGTCACCCTGATAAGGTATGTGGCACCACACACAGCCATAAGGTGGGGGAGGGGGAATAGAGGACACCCCCAAGAATTTCACAACCCCCCCCCCCCATCTCTCTCTTCCTCAAATATTTCATACTCATTATTTTTTGTTCATTATGTGTTAAATGGATTTTTTTTATTAATGCCCCATACAAACATGCAAGACCCAATATGTACCCCCCCCTTCCCCTAAGTTCACGTGGCGCTGCCACTATGAGGCATGAGAGATACAATCCCCACCTACCATGATTGGGCTGTTTGGGAGGTGATATCATGGGATGGCAAAACATTCAGGCTTTTATTAATCGAGGAATTAGCCTGTTGCCTCTGAGATTATAGAATTCCCATAATACCCAATTCATTTGGTTTCCACAGCCAAAAGGTTAACACATGTCAAATTGTACCTGTTCTACGTTTGCCTGTCGCTGCTCCCACCCCCCACCCCCCACCATGAATTTCCCCGCAGCCACCACTGCAAGGGATGGGATATGCAGGAATGTGGCTGTTACCAACCTAACCTACCACGGTTCGGCTGTTAGGGAGGTGATGCTAATAGGATGGCACAACACATGGGCTATTGTACTGGAAGGAATTAACAAATGGCAGCTAGGGGAGTGAATGTGTCTGTTTATTATAGTTTGTCTGTCTGTATATTTATGTGTCTATCTCTGCCTAATTACTTTGTTCACTATAATATGGTGTTTTCAAAAATGCATTAAATGACAGTGACATTGGGGAAAAGTAAAAAATACCTCAAGGACCAAATGAGTTGCATCATATACCAAATTACCAACAAATCCACTAACTAGAGTGTATATCTAGCCTGGAGGGATTTGTTTTGAATTTGTTTACTTGAGGAGAAACAAACATTCATTTACCAGTATTGAATTATAATATAACACTAATAGAAATTGAACCCATGGAAAGCAACACTGTGATCTTGAATGCCACTGCAGCTTCTGATAATAATTGTACGAAAAAGAGGAATTCAATCAAAACAAAGAGGAGCTGTTTGACCATACAACTTTCATAACAGAAACCTTAAACAATAAACTTAATTCTGGTATCATTGTATCTTAGATTGAGGACTTCTCCCAAGTTTGTCTCTTCCCCCTTGAAAGTGTGGGTCTATGTCTAAAATATCCCACAATACAATATAACACTTAACCAAGGTACACCAACCAATTTATTTCTACTCTATGCAATTGTCAATGATGTTCCATCAAATTACACTGGTGTAAAGATAAATACAATTTAACCAACCCATAATAAGTGCACTAATACCTTGTATTTCTTACTGGCACAGGAAGAGATAATGTCAATTTAACATATTAATCCTGTTATCAGTACTGGTAACTCAATCAATCCATCTTCCCTGGCAAAACGAGACACCAGACTGACAGAGCAATGGTCTCCTTGCACACAGACCACTTTACTGGTTCAAAACAAGCCGTCATACCTCACCGCTCACTGGCATGTAGCATGTGAGAAACACTGTAGGAAACCTCTGACATTCATGTCACTTATCTATCATTAATGTCATTAACACTTGTAGATACATGAAGGTATGGGATCAGTACACAGGCATGAGGAGGGGGTGTTTTGTTGTGTTTAACACTGTAAAACACCCTCCCCTTTTGTAAAAGAAAAATTGTAATGATAATGGGAAAAATGTAATTGCAAACCTGTTGACCCCCCTTTTTTTGCTTATCGTATTGTATTGCACCATGGAAGCCCCCCCCCCCCCCCGAAAATTCTGGGTATGCCTACGCATCACAGGATACTTTGATCAACATACTTACCCCACCCCAACCCACATCAGTTTTCACATGGACATAAAAATGGCATATGTTTTCAGCTTTATACTACGATCAACATACTACCTACTTCCCCACCGCAACTCAACCCATTTTTCACATGGAAATACAAATGGTATATGTTTTCAGCTTTATACTTTGATCAACATACCTACCCCACCCCAACCCACCCCAGTTTTTCACAGGAACATACAAATTACATGTGTTTTCAGCTTTATACTGTGTTTACAACTACTACATTTAAATCTATCCGTGTAAGTACATTTGTGAAAATTATCTGGGAGTATATGGTTATGTTGATCAATGGAGAACACTATGCAGCATTTAATATTGTTGATTTCACTTGCTTTAAAAAATGTTATTTTTTGGATATGCTATATATCAAATCCACAGTTCACACAAAAACAAGTTGATAACATCATCATGGACAAGTTACACAAAACATGATTGTCTCAGTTGATTTTACCCTGATCACAACCACACTCATTGATATTTTGTGCAGGAAATTATATCAGCATATTGCATTCATTTTCATATTCAAATATCTGGACAATTATAGAAATTTGCTTTAAAATGCTACACATACAACTAGGCACTGTAGCAAGCTAATGACAGTTATTATCAAACTGATTATCCATACACTGTTATTCCATGGTGGGTAGAAATGAAATTGACTGAAAGTAGAAAGATTGGAATCAAAACATAAACTCTTATGTCCAAGTTCCAATGAATAAGGACTTACACTTTCAAAATTATGCCAAAAATTCAATAACTTAACCTTGGTTAATTATTGTTGACATAAATGCATATATGGGAGATGTGCCCCCCCCCCCCCCCCCGAAATTGTTTGAAGACAGAAAATTAGGGGGATTTTGCAGTGAAATTCATGAAATTCAGAGTTTTCAATATTTTTGCCCTCCCTAACATTAAACCCTGGCACTGCCCCTATCCAAGTATCAATCCATCTAGATGCTGATATCACAAACCACCTCAAGCTGCCTCCTGTGTATGGGGTGCTACATGGGATGCTTCACTTAAGTCTTCCACTTGTGACTGACATCCTCTTGAAGTCTTGGATGTACTGTTCCATGAAGACTCTGAAATTAGAAGAATTAATACAATTTATGACCTAATAGGCTGGGAATTCACTTTGTGCAGGAGCTGATTTCTCACACATCACAAGTTAGAGATTGTCTAATTTTTGCAGTTGTAAATAGAGCAGTTCTGAACTGGCTGCACGTCGGATGGGGTTGCTCCGCATGTCCGCGCTCGCATCCAATTTGTAATTTGAAAGCTTCAAGTACCATGGTAGCAGAGACCTTAGCTGAATAGCATAAGAATGTGACCTTGACCCCGTTACGTAAATCAAATTTAAGGCAGTTCTAAAATTATCGTGGCATGGCTCATTCGGCTGGGCTCTTGTGCCTTTGTTTCTGACTTTCAACTCAATTGAATCATAGTCTGGTGCTTATTTAGGTACTTCTTCCAAGTTACATCAATTGGAAAAGTCTAGTCAGTTATTGCCAAAGGTAACGAGCAAATCGACTTTGGCCCGGTGATTTGACCTTTCGTCCAATAATGGTTATCGTTCGTTGGTGCCTCGATTTACATATTACCAAGTATCTAAAAAATTGACTGGTGTTGTCAGTTATCATCGGTAACTAGCCCAATCAGGATATTAAGGGCCGGTGACTGTTGACTCTTGAACTTTAGTCAATTAATCGTTTATTTGGTGCCTTCATGTACTACTTCCCGTTACATGAAACTCCAGGCTGATTTCAGTTTATCGCCCGGGGTACGAGCCATAGATATTTTGGCGCCGGTGACCTTTTGCTTTGACCTTTCAGCTCACAAATCTAATCGTTTAGTTGAGTTGCCCTCATTTACATATTTCAACCAAGTTACATGATCGATCCCACCGGTCTATATCGCAGTAAGCAGCCCAATGATTTTAAGGCCCGGTGACCTGTTGCTTTGACTTTAGTCAATTATGGAGTTCATTGGTGTCTTTACATACAATTCACAAGTAAATCCATGACGCCGCTTTCAGTATATGAAGTAGAGCAAATGAATATTAAGGTCCCAGTGCTTGATTTGGTTGCTGTCTGACTCAAATTAATTCGGTTATTGGTGGCTTGATAGTAACACGTTGTTGCTACATTCAAATTGGATCGGGGGTTTCGGTAAATGAGGACGATACACACACAAGGTACGGACAGAAGGAGCCACGCAGGGATGGACACCGAAACATTTGATGCTCCGGCAACTTAATTGCAGAGGCCTAAACAGTCATCAAGAAATAAGCAAGATCATTTTTATGAATTAATGCTTATAATGGAGGGTATCTCCATTGCTTGGTTTGGGTATTCTATGTTATATTGATTTCTTGCTTAATTAAATTATGAATATGCCTTGCTGACGAGCAGCCAGAAGTGTAAATAAATGTAGCAATAATAGAGCTTCAATGTCTATCCGCAAGATCTTTGATAGGATAGTTACCCATAGTTGAATGATGTTTTGTTGTTGTCATTGTTGTTGTGTTATTATGTTTATTCATTCTTTATCATATCATTTAATTCTATTATTATCTTTTTTCTTTTGTTTTATTTTGCTTTTGTTAATATATTTTGTCATTGATTTCTTGTAATTTTACTAATTTATTTTTTTTGTTATTTAAACTGTTAGTCACTCGAATTACAGATTTACAGGTTAAGGTATGCTTTTCCACATCTAAACTCTGTTCATGTGTACAATGCGTGGATAACATAGTATGATCTCTCTAC
>JZLH01S0370607.1:1925-18115 GCA_001188425.1 Eucidaris tribuloides
TGTACATCCAAACTTGGTGAAGTTAATTGATACAATAAAAGATGAATATAGGACAAAAACAAGCATTGTCACACTTGTCGATTTCCAATAATCAATAATCAATATTGTGGACTTAAAGGTTAGTGACATGATTGGGAACACTTGAAAATGCCTCAAGAACCAAATGAGTTGAAATATATACCAACTATACACTAGCAGGAGTGGATCTCTCACCTGGGAGGATTTGTATGTAATTTGTTTACTTAAGGAGAATCAAGCATAAACATAGGAGTATCTTATTTTCATTCGGAGACGATAAAAATAAGCCCCATAGAGAGCCACACAGCAGGTTTCCATGCTATGAGTGATATTGACATTGTTTATTTTAGAATGAGTCAACGTTTGACTACAAGATTTTCACAGGAGAATCCTTGCATAGTTTACTTGATTCTAGAGTAGTTTCAGCCCAAGTTGAGGACTACCCCCAATCATGTCATTTACCTTTAAGTACTTCTTCTTCTAAAAACAAGGGTCTCAAGAAAACAAATGCATTTATCGAATAAATGAATGTCAACACATAATTGTATATATTTTTGGAATGTCATCCACAAGACAGACAATTTGAAAAACAATTTGTCAAATTTGAACGTTGTTTGAAATTTGACCTCATTTGACCTTGGACCGGAAGTGACCGCATATCTCACCAACAAAGTGCAAAATACATGATAAATCATATATTTTATTACTCCTTGTAAGTTGTAACTAGTCGAGTAATTTGAGATACATTTTGAAGAAATTAGACCAAGTTAAAAATTTGACCCCGGTTGACCACTCCCCTGACCACTACTAGGGAAGAGTCAATTTGACCAAAATTTTATCAAAAAATTTCCTGGCATGTAACAACTTCAAAACATTCACTAACTCAATTTCGTCCAAATTTGACTTAACCCTAACTAGGCCGGGGTGTTTTGTTAGATCATATGGCCGGGGGGGGGGGGGGGGTCGGTTCGCAGGCCCCCCCTTGAGATCTCGGCCGTCGACCGCGCGATCGCAATGAAAATTGGCATGCACGTCGCCCACGATCTAATCTATAAAATTGTATAGTTCTTTTTTTCATGAAAATTGTTCTTAGTTAATTATGCTAATTTATGCATAATTAATATGTGAAATCATACTTCTTGCTCGAACTAATTAAATCTCAAAATGTGCTAATTTTTGGTGTAGAAACCCTTTGTGGTGTTCTTAGCAAATGTACTTCAAAAAATTGCGATATCAGATGAATTTCTTATGTATTTTGTTTTGTGAATTTCTTATGTATTTCTTTGTTTTTTCCACCTTTTGTTTTTCATTGTTTTTTCGATGAAATTTGTTGGTGACACTTGTGCGATCATAAACAGCATAAAATTAAGTAATTTGAATCAGTAAAAGCAAAAATATTAATACATTTAAGATATTTGACTGAAAACACAATTTGTATTGAAATTGTACACAAAAGCATGTTTTTGAGTAATTTTTGGTGCAACATGCATGTACAAAATTATGTGTATCTTCGAAACCGCCAATCCGGGCGTCGCAAATTTGGTCTTGAAAGATGCGGGAGACTCGGAGGAAAAAAGTCATGAAACTTCGCAGCGAGAACTTTTCGCATTGCAATCATATTATGCGAAACGTCGAGGGGGGGCTTCCCAGCCCCCCCCCCGGCCTAGGGATTAAGTACTTCTTATTCTATACTCTTCAACTGAAAACACACAGACATGGCAGTTACTACTTTCTTAGTGTTTGTGAGGTTTCTAGGTAATTGTCTGTGCGGTAATTGGGGGAGGGGGGTACTTGTCCAAGGGGCAATTGTCTGGATACAGGTAGTAGTAGTAGTAGTAGTAATAGTAGTAGTGGTGGTAGTAGTAGTAGTAGTGGTGGTAGTGGTAGTAGTAGTAGTGGTAGTAGTAGTAGTTAGTAGTAGTGGTAGTAGTAGTAGTAGTAGTGGTAGTGGTAATAGTAGTAGTAGTAGTGGCAGTAGTAGTGGTAGTAGCAGTAGTAGTAGTGGTAGTAGTAGTAGTAGTGGTAGTAGTAGTAGTAGTGGTAGTGGTAGTAGTAGTAGTAGTAGTAGTAGTAGTAGTAGTATTAGTAGTAGTAGTAGTAGTAGTAGTAGTAGTAGTAATAGTAGTAGTAACATAACAATGCCTGATTCGCATGTTCACCTACCCAGGTACGAGATCCAATTCATCAGCCTTGCGTGCGATGTGCGTTGCCGCCTTCTGTACTTTCGACGGCAGATTCAAATTTGAGCAGAAACGAGACTGTAGAGGGAGACAAAGGAAATGTAGAGGTCATATGAGCAGAATAAATAATACATTATTGTAATACTGCTATTACAACATTTGAATAATCAATTCACTTCAGCACTAATCAGTCGTAGTAGTAGTCGGTGATATCTCTGCAATCTGCGAGATAACTTTCATTGAAACTCTTGAAAAAGCTCTAATACAAGTGAAAGCAAATGAGGTTATATAACACATGGCAGAAATGTCAAAATCTACAAACATCAATATTAGAAACAAGATCATGCACTTACCATGAAATCTCCAGTTGTTATGAGGACAACATTCGTTTCCAGTGCTTTGAGTATGAGTTTGAAACACCGCCCGATTTCTCTCTTGTTCACCTTCGAAACAGCACATATTTCTGCAGGCAAATGAGGGTTATAATTGAATCCACCATTATCATTAACCTTAACTGAAGAATAAGTAGACCTCATTCCGTCACACCAAATGACACCCTTGACTATCTTAGACATGTAATGAAAAGTGATGAAATATGTCTGAAAATTTCTAGACTCATACAATCTTTTCTTTTTTTTTCAAGGGGAATTTTCACCAAACATGAACAAGGATTGAATGTATGAAGCAAATGTAGAGAAACTCAACAGTGCAAGTGTGAGCAAATTTGGATAATCCATTCCAGATCATAATTCTGATGTTTTTTTCAAGTTTTATTACCCCTTAATTTGCCCTTAAAAGGCCACCGTGCCACTGTGATAATCCCTATTGTGAGAGCCCCTAATCCGCTCCCCCTCCCCCCAAGTGCTAATGTTATTTTGTGACTGTACATTTTATATGTAAATTTGACTGTAAAGACAACATCGGCAAGTCACCAAAAGCCCGATAACACGATATCAGCAAACCACAGAATGCGTGACAGCATAACATCAGCAAGCTACTAAAGGCATGAGAACATGACATTGGCATTTAAGTCTTTACACACGTTATTTGCAGCCTAGCTCTCCCGGCAGCGTGCGGGATTCGCATTTCACGCTCAAACGTAGAAACGATTATATTCACACGAATTATACTGATTATCCCTATCTTAGCGGTATTCACTTTGTATTGTTTACATTCCTCAAGTACGGGGGTATTATGTAAGATTCTAAAGGAACCAGAAAAATCAATAAATACAATCAAGGCCTTGTGATGCTGGATAAGTCACAAGTGAACTTGTAAAGTCAATTACAATAATACGTGCTTTTCAATAATAATCTCTCCATTCACTTCTTTATTCATTGACCTTTGGTGACCCATCAATTCATGAACTTGTAACAAATCAGGTTTTTATGTACAGCTTGTGGTTTACCCTCTTGCATTATTTGAATAGAGTCGTATATTTTCAAGTAGGAAGCTTAGAAATACATGTACATTGGTTGTATTACGCATTACCTTACAAAATCCAGATATATATTTCCAAATAGCCTTTCTGCAATAAGGTCTGTAACATGAACTTCAAATTTGGTGTACAAAATTTTTCCTTAAAACGTTTTTGTGAGAAGTTATAGCTAGTTGAAGTCAGTAGTTCAATCTCCCTTTCCGTTTCTAAGCGCTCTTTAAAAATAATTCCACACGCACGGGTTTCACGGTCCTGCACACAAAGAGTTAACCTTAATCAGGCTGGGCTTTTTTGGCTATGCTATATCTGGGGGGAGCTCTAGATCACTAACTGAAGCTCCAAAAATGCTAATTTTTTGGTGCAAATGCAGGTGAAAAAAATCCTGAATCAAAATTGATTTCCTATGTATTTTATTGTTTTTAAATTTTCTTATGTATTTCTTTGTTTTTTTACCTATTGTTTTTCCGCTGAAATTTGTTGGGGACACTTTTGCGATCATAAACAGCACAAAATTAATTAATATCAACCAGTAAAAGTAAATATAATCATACATTTATGAATTTTGGCTGAAAGCACAATTTGTATGGAAATTGTACAGGAAATCACGTTTTTGAGCGATTTTTGGTATGACATGCAAGCACGAAATGTTACGTAACTTAGGAACCGCATACCCGGACGTCGCAAATTTGGTCTCAAAAGATGGCGAGACTCGAGAGAACAGTCATGAAATGCCGCGGCAACTGCTTTGCGCGAAATGTCGGGGGGGGGGGGTATTCGCGCCCCCCGAGCTTTTACGGGTGAAAGGGTTAAATCTCTATACAAGGCATCCTCTTCAGGCCAGTCTGCAATAGCTCGTCGGTTGTTCGGCAAACCCCTAGCATATGTTCCCGGCAGAAGGGGCTTAACAGTAAATTTCCTCTAATTTGAGAAATATTGCCTTATTTGATATTTGCACTTAACAGACTGACAGAAGGACCTAACTAGAAATATCACTGAAGGTGATTAATACCCCGCCCCATCACATACCTGACTCATTGCCATAATATGCTGTTACCATGGCAACGCAGTTTCCGACATATGTAAAAAGTATGCCTTGCACATCTTCACTTCAAGACCAATGTGTGACCCAAATTTCATGATGACTGGTCAAAAACAGAGGAAGCAGTTTGATCCGCAAGATTTTTATCTGATTTATTACTATGAACATACCGTTACCATGGCAACGCAGTTTTCAACACATGCAAAAAGTATGTCTTGCACATCTTCACTTCAAGACCAATGTGTGACCCAATTTTCATGAGGATTGGTAAAAACCTGAGGAAGAAGTTCGATCCGCAAGATTTTAACCTGATTTATAACCATAAATATGCCGTTACCATGGCAACGCAGTTTCGGACACATACCAAAAATGTGTCTTGCACATCTTTACCTCAAGACCAATGTGACCCCATTTTCGTGAGGATTGGTCAAAAACTGAGGAAGTAGTTTGATCCGCAAGGTTTTTACCTGATTTATTTACCATAAATATGTCGTTACCATGGCAACGCAGTTTCCGACACATGCAAAAAGTATGTCTTGCACATCTTCACCTCAAGATCAATGTGTGACCTAATTTTCACGAGGATTGGTCAAAAACTGAAGAAGGAGTTCGATCCAAATTATTTTTACCTGATTTTTGCTATAATTTGCCGTTACCATGGCAACGCAGTTTCTGATACATGCGAAAAATGTGTTTTGCACATCTTTACCTCAAGACCAGTGTGTGACCCAATTTTCGTGAGGATTGGTTGAAAACTGAAAAAGTAGTTCGATCCGCAAGATTTGCAACGGACCGACCGACCGCCCGACCGCCTCACCGCCAACTGACCGACCGTACACTGATTCCTATATACCCCCTTCAAACTTCGTATGGCGGGGGTATAAAAATATCACACTACTTTGATTCCATGTGAAAAGGGCCACTGGTTTTCAAGTTAGAGACAATTTAGTGCTGAGGCCCTTCTGCCGGGAACATATGCTAGGGCCTTCCTGCTGGACAACCGACGAGCTGTATCATCAAATGAGAACAGCTTTTGAATTGTTACTGTGCAAAGATTTAATCCAAAAAAATTCCCTTTCTTTAGACAATAAAGTAGTTGATTTGCTCTTTAGAAGGCAAGAAATAACTAATTTTTAACATACACAAATAACAAGTAAAGTGGGGAATGGATTTCTTATGAAAAATTCAATTTTATTACCCTTGATTCAGAAAAATAACATGATATTCAAAATCAGTTAACCAACAATGTTTCCTGGAATGCTGCCTGTTTTGAAGAATAACACAGCATCAAAAGATTTCCTGTTACTATCAAAGGCAATTTTTTTTCATGTCACATGACTTGTTCTGGTGTAAACAGGTTCCGAAATAAGTGCACTAGTGCATTAGCTGTGTAATGTGCATGGACCAGTGATTTGCGCAAACACAATCACAAAATGTGAAAGTTTTTGAAACTGCATACTTATTTTTCAAAAACAGCAACATATCAGAAATGTTTTGGGGGTTTAATATTGTATACAGTTCATACGTTTGGAGTGATATGATGAGGATTCAAGTGTGGTTTGTGACAGATGTAAGACCCCAGCAGAATTAGGTCACTTGACCATACCTTTGAACGTCCTGGGCACACCTTCCTGTCTGCAGGCTATATAGAGACAAGCCGCAGCTATGGCATCGTTGCTACGACCTCGCAAGGTGCGCTGGTCGTTGACCTGCTTAAACAGCGAAGAGGCCCGATCCTGGTATCAAAAAGGTGCGGAAATTCAAGATGACATAGGCATACAGCTTATAAAATGGAGGTTTTGGTTAGTATGAATATGGACCTACAAATACATGGACATAAATCTGTCTTAAATGAATTCAAGTGCTTTTGTATTTCAATGATGCATGAATAACATTTTATGCATATTTCCCTCTTTGATCCAATGACAACTACCACAAATTTTCTGAGGATACAGGGAGACAGATTTTCCATAAAACTGAAGTTCTAAGTGCAGAAGAGGTTACAAATAACATGTCTCCAGGAATGGATGTGCAGTTACGGAACATGTTTCAAAGAAAATATATTTTCATATCACCCAGATATTAATTTCAGAAGAGGGAGACAAAAATATGATATGTACTGTGCTGCCATTGATGTAAATATTTGTACTTTCGGCACAAATATCCCGTATATCCTGTCATAAATTTGTACAAGGCTTGTCCGTATTTTCCTATCACCATCACCATGTCTCAAGTGTGTCCGGAGTATCTGAAACAGTCATTAATTCCATATTATTTGTCACACACAATTTGGTACTTTCCTTTTAGCTGGTGTCTATTTGTGGCTTGTGGACCATAGGGATATAATTGTGAATAGGTAATGAGGCTAACATTCATGAACCACATTTGCAAAGTGCTACCATTTCTTTTTGTCTCCAGCATTAACAACATTATGTAACAAATTATCAATCTCTTTGAAAAGACACCTGCTTAGTATATTTAAGATGCACATAATCAAGAAGCGGTGGTGGTGATAGGAATCATAGGATCAAAGAAATGTACTCTGTTGACAGTCCATGTGTTAGTAGGTCCATGGTATGAACAAGGAGGTATGAGGGATGGAGTTACAACCAATCAATGCTTTTTTAACAATGTTCAATACCGCCACTCGAAAATATGCTGTGTATGTGCTAAATTGAATCTTTCTTGTAGATGAGCAGACAATAGAATTTGATTTCAAGAGAAGCAATGTTTTTATTATGATATTTACTTTGCATTTAACCCAATCGCAAGAAGACTGAGCAAACACATACAGGTTATTTCAGATACCAGCAACTGTATGTACTTATAGAGACAGTGATTTCCCGTTTCAAATAATGTTCTTTTCCATTTTATTTCATCTTGATCCAAAAATGGAAATTCCGTTTGTACACAAATGTACACAACAAAGACATGAATTCTGTTTTGCAAATGTGAATTCCACACATTTTCACATGAAAAGTAAAGAACCAAACCAGATTTTCCGTTTTGATTTACCGTTAAACGGAAAATCACTGTCTCGATACTTACCACTATGGTCTTCGGCAAGTTGATTCTGTCAGCCATGGCACCGATTTCTCTGAATGCATTCACCAGGGTTCTGTTAGCAGCAGTCATCTTCAGGAAGATAAGAAAATATGATGGTTAATTTTTTCAGTGTCACACGTGACATTTTTGAACAGTGCAACACTAAGCAACTTTAAGCAGCTATAATTCGTAAAGGCATTGTTTAACAATATTTCCACTTTAAAAAAAAATCCGAGCTACGTTATCCTCCACGTTAATAGTGTCGCTGTTAAAGACAAGGCTCACCCTGACATCAAGTTGGTTTTAATAAAAGCAGAACAATGAGAGAAACATATTAATGAAAGTTTGGCGAAAATCCACCAAAGAATAACGGAGTTATGAGGTTTCAAAGTTTTTAATGTGTGATGTCACATGCGAGCAGCTCCCAATATGTCATGTAATATAAATTCCATAAATTGCCATTTTTTTTAATGGTACATGATAACTGAATGGGATTTTTCATAGAAGCATGTATGAAATAATGTTTCTGATAATATATTGAATGCACAGGTAAAATCATTTTCTTATTTCTGAGAAAACGGCACATTTATGAAATTTATATCACATGAACTATGAGGAGCTGCTTGCATGTGACGTCACAAATTTAAAACTTTCAAACCTCATAACTCTATTATTCTTTGGTGGATTTTCGCCAAACTTTCATTAATGTTTCTTTCATTGTTCTGCTTGTATTAAAACCAACTTGATGTCAGGGTGAACCTTGCCTTTAAAGTCAAAATTAAAGCCCAGAAAAAATTGCTGTTCAAAGCAATCATTAAGTGCTTTCAAAAGAGGAAACTCATTGGGAGACCATTCCAGTTTTCTCCCCATGTTCTAGAATTTTCATCCACCGGACAATTATTCATGTGCTAATTTTCATTTGGACACAGTTTGCTAGTAATGCTATTGACAGTATAACTGTCTAAAATTTTGTGTCCTAGGGTGCTTATCTGTCCATTCAAACACTATGATATATGTCAGATAGCAAAGTTTGACAATTTTTTAAATGGGGTTTCCACAATGTTACGTAGTGTCTTTAACACACGCATGATGGAGAAGGATAAAAACTTTAAATAAAAGTATATCCTTTAACCCTTTAGCAACTGAACCACCCGAAACCGCCCGTTTTATTACTCCCTAAACCGCCCAAAACCGCCCGTCTGTAAACTGCACTTTAGTATCCATTGTACACCCATATTTCACTGAACCTCCCAAAACAGCCCGTCTTATTACTCCCTAAACCGCCCGAAACCAGCCGTCTGTAAAATGCGCTCTAGTACCCGTTGTACACCCGTCTTTTGTGCACCGTTGAGGGCAATATTGCTGTACCTTCCAGGGAACCATAAGCCATTTTCTACAGTCTTCAGTGGCTAAAGGGTTAATTTAAGTTCTTTCACAATGTTGTCAAGATTTCAGATTTCAAGATTTTATTTTTGTTTTTGTTTAGGAATAGATGTTCTCACATAAAGAAAATGAACTGTCCATCCCCACAATAGATGAGACTCACTAGCTCCAGAGAATACTGAATTTCACAGTTGTTGGAAGGAAACCATGTGGGAGACCTCGCAAGACATGGGAGGAAACAACCAAAGAAGACAGAACAGTGTCTTACATTACCCTCGTTGACCCAAATGACAGGACAGTATGGAGGAGAACCATCAAGGAAATGAACTCCCCAACCCCACAAAGTGGGAAAAACAGACTTTAAACGTTGATGATGAGCATGTGGCTAAATTTTACAGAAAATCTGTGATGACTATTAAATCTGTAGGTAAATATCCAATGTAAACCTATCCAATTAATGTGTAATATATTGAGAGCGATTCTTCTACCTTAAAAAAATTGTAAAAACTAACATTACTGTCAGTGTCATACTTTTTTTTCTTTGCCTTTGTGGCACAAAATTGTGCTAGAGACATACTGTATTAAAGGTAAATGACATGATTGGGGGTAGTCCTCAGCTTAGGCTGAAACTACTCTAGAATCAAGTGAACTATGCAAGGATTCTCCTGTGAAAATCTTGTAGTCAAACGTTGACTCATAAAAAATAAACAATGTCAATATCACTTGTAGCACGGAAACCTGCTGTGTGGCTCTCTATGGGGCTTATTTTTATCGTCCCTGGAAAAAATTAAGATACTCCTATGTTTATGCTTGATTCTCCTTAAGTAAACAAATTACAGACAAATCCTCCCAGGTGGGAGATCCACTCCTGCTAGTGTATAGTTGGTATATATTTCAACTCATTTGGTTCTTGAGGTATTTTCAAGTGTTCCCAATCATGTCACTAACCTTTAAGAGTGAATAAAACAAGTGATAATAACTTTCTTGTCTCACAATCAAGTTAAACATTTCTCCAGGGATAAGCACATACAGTCAATCCTGTCTTACATAGTTCACTTGAGCCTTTAGCCTGGGTGTTCTAAATAAATGTCATTTCAGAATAAAGTACATTGACCTTTGCCCCTTACCAGCTTTGGCCCTAAAACTATACATTTCATCTCTGATTTATCCAAAGTTTTATCCTTGGTCAAAGTTTTATTATTGGGATAATGTATTCTTGTACACAAAAAGTTAAAGATGCACAGGCATGGTTATACAGACACACCCGCACAGAAACAGACAACTCGAAAACATAATGCCTCTGGTACCCTTTTGGGAGGAGGCCAAACAATAATATTTTCCCCTCCTTAAAGCATTGATAATTCAAGAGTCTTCTTCTAACAAGTCGGTCAGGTAAAGGGTGTCTGAAATTGTGTTGCTGGTCTGTTTGTAATTGTAATTTCAATGTTTATTTCAAAATGAGACGTCAACCATGAAAGGTCATTGACCTATGCTGGTTATTCCACCCTCTGTTTCATACTATGTTTAAGTTTTGTCTTTGTATGTATGCCATTATCTTTATCCAATTTAGCTAATGTTATTAGATTGTATGTGATTTATTGTTCTTTATCTCATCGTGTATCTAAAGGCGGGGAATCTCTGTTGTACACCTCGAATAGCACAACAAATCATAACTCATGGCTTAGGCTATTTATGACCATTGTTGGTCCATGGTTAGACTCCATTAACTCATTCAATACTAGAGCCTGTCCACAGTAAAATAATCACTACAAATTTGCTTTCTCATCAAATCGGCAACATACTGGAATAGTCCATTATATATAAAGGGTAACGGGTATTGAATGATGTGTCAAACATTCGCCTAATTAATTAGTTATTTATTGGTGAAATTTTTAAGATCTTATTTTTCTTGTGAAATTTAAGACTAAAAATAATTTTTGATTGAATAACTTTCACTTTTAATTGACATAAAAAAGAAAAACACATCCGTAAAATATGTTTCTCAATTAGTTCAATACATCACCCATTAACAAAGTGGAACAACCCAAAGCCTCATCATAACAACAGCCATTTCCAATTTGATAAGTTTATGAACATTCTAATTAAATCTCATTTAGAAATTCATAACAAAATGAATATTCATTATGACATTGTAGCATCCAGTTCATTAAATAGCTGATATTTTTCTCTACTTTAGCATATTCATTAGATGGGGTAAATACAACCACATTCCAAGATAAAAAGGCAAACCACAAATATGTGGTCCGAGTATGCGTAATTCGCACCCATGCACTCCCTGCAGCGTGCGGGATTCGCATTTCACGCTCAAACGTAGAAATGATTGTATTCACCCGAATTACACTGATTTTCCCGATACTAGCAGTAATCTCTTTGTATTGTTTACATTCCTCAAGTACGGGGTTATCATGTTCGATTCTTAAGGAACCAGAAAAATTGATAAATACAATCAAGGCCTCGTGATACAATAGGACACAGGATTAGAAGCAAGTGAACTTTTAAAAATACTGGAAAGGTCAATTACAATAAGACGCGCTATTCACTGATAATCTCTTCATTCACTTCTCATTTGGTGACTCATCTCTTTCATGAACTTGTAACAAATCAGGTTTTTATGTATAACTTGTGGTTTACCCTCTTGTAATGTATCATTTTAATGGAGTTGTATATTTTCAAGCAGGAAGCTTAGAACTACATGTATGTTGGTTACAATTAGCCATTACTTTACAAAATTCAGATGTATATTTCCAAACAGCCTTATATGCATTAAGAAGGTCTGTAAAATGTACTTCAACTTTGCTGTACAACATTCTTCCTAAAAACGTTGTTGTGCAAAGTTATTGCTAGTTGAAGTCAGTTAGTTATTTCCTTTCCCGATACTGAGCGCTCTTTGAAATTAATTCTGCACGCACGGGATTCAGGGTCCGTGCACAAAGAGTTAAAACTCACTGAACTAATTCAGTTCAGTAGCATTATTGCAGTATTTATCTATCAGTCTGTGAATACTAATGTACATGAGACTAATACATGAAATTTATGGTTCACATTTATAAATTGTAAATGAATTTCTCACAGGTTCATAGATGGTATTTTCTTCCATGGATATCAGTGTATTTACACATTATTAAATTTTAGGCATGCAAAACAGATGCTCTGCAGAAGCAGAAGTAAATGTCAAATAAAATCAGTTTGTCAATGAATTTCCACATCTTACGTTCGACTTCTGGCGATATTTTGACGAACCATCCTCATTAAAGCTGGCAGCTCCTAAGGACCCGCCAATTCTGGTAAATAGGTCCTCTCCGTTGAGAAGGGAGTTTTCGGCTGCACCGACACGGGAGGGGTCACTTTGTGACTTCTCATTGTTGAAAGTTCTCCACTCTGACCCAACATCAATGACCCTGCCAAAAAAAAAAATTGCAAGGGCAACAACAAACAATAAATCAAATCATAAGACAAGTATAAGACAAGTGCATATATGACCTGTCGCCAGAAAGTGAATGAGAAGTTGAAACAGCAGTGTTTACGTAAATGCATGAAATAGTCAAGTTGGGTTGGCAAAGTTGATTCTGGACTTTCAATATTTTCTGAACGGACATACATTCATTCATCATATGTTAACCCGTTGGAGACGACTTGATTTCGCTTCAACACGCACTTCCCATAGACCTCTCGACGAGATATCTCGTCACTCGTCTTCAACGGGTTAACATTTGAGGGCCTGAAGCAATTCAGTAGAATGATTTTTCTTGAAATTAACATGACCATGTTTTTGCGGGAGCTTGACAATTTTGCCAAGTTCGATCTTCACAATGCAAGATTTGACATTTAACATAACCTTAAAGGCATTGTATAACAATGTTTCCAGTTTAAAAAAATCTGAGCTACATGATTCCCCATGCTACTAGTGTCTTTGATACGGTCTAAAAATGAAGCCCTGAAAAAATTGCAGTGTAAAACAATCATTAAGTGCTTTAAAAAAGTGAAAATCATTAAGAGACCATTCCAGCTTTTCTCCATAGACTGCTGTGTTGCAGAATTTCCTATCGGCCGATATAAAATTAATGTGCCAATTTGTATCTGCACATATTGTACTAGTGAGAGCATAACTGTTCAAACTTTTGTGCTCTAGGGTGTTTATTTGTCCATTCAAACACTGTCAGATATGTCAGATAGCAAAGTTCGACAATTGTTTAAATGGGTCTTCCACAGTGTTATGTAGTGTCTTTAAAGGCAGTGGATCTCATTTGCAAACATCCCCGCAGACCAGGAAAAGATAACCCATGCCCTTAGGCTATTGATGAAGGGCATGTCTGTGAAATCTGGGGGTCAGTGATTACCTAGAATGTGAAACATGAGAAAGAAAAACAATAGCCGTTTAGTGTAAGTTCTATGGTACGAATTTTTCTCTAGCGAGAAAAAAATTCAAATCAGAGTCTAACGGTCACTATAATTCCACTAAAACTGAGTTTCTACCTCCCATTTTTTGCAGAAGGTTCCCAGATGGCATTTTCTTCTAAATGTCATTGTATTTACACAATGTTAATTTTTTGGCATGCAAATGAGATCCACTGCCTTTAACCCGTTTGAGACTAAGTACGAGTTAACTCGTGTTGGAAAATGCGTGTTATACAGCGTGGAAAATGCGTGTTATGCGTGGAAAATGCGTGGAAAATGCGTGTTATACAGCGTGTCTCAAAAATAATTGTGCAAATAAAAAGCGCCCTCTTTGGTACTGAGAAAAACATTTTTGTGACGTCATGCTTACATCACCATCAAGGACATAGTCTTAGCTTTCAAATGCCGTTAGTTCTGTTCAGTTTGCTTGTTTTAATCCTGAGATATGTTCAGTTTAACTCGAAAAGGTAAAATCACAAATGTGCCACCTTTACTACAGTCAACAATAGCATCAGGCCATCTTCCCCTAGAAGTGACACAATTGTGATTCCACCGTTTTAGTGGGGGACCTTAGTGCTCGAAGTGTGCACTTCCGGGTAAAAGCATGAATTTTGGCACACAGGTACTTCAGACCTAGCCATTCAAGAAAATTGATGGAAGCACTTTGCCATGCCCCTTTCATGGCCGCCATCTTGGATTTCAAAATGGCCGCCACCTAGAACCTATTTTCGTCAATATCTCTTGAACTAGTAGGGCTAGAAAGTTCATTCCAGTGGCTATACCCCCATTTTAGGGGTCAAACAATTAAATAGAATAACTTTGGATTACTTCAGATGGCCGCCATATTGGATTTCAAAATGGCCGCCACCTAGAATCTATTTTCGTCAATATCTTTTGAACTATTAGGGCTAGAAAGTTCATTTCAGTGGCTATACCCCCATTCAAGGGGTCCACGAATCACATGGAATAACTTTGGATCACTACAGATGGCCGCCATATTGGATCTCAAAGGAATGTCCAAAATGGTCTTTGTTCTTTGTGCACGCCTGGTGCAAAAGTCTAGCATTATTACAGGTAACTATGGCAAGAACTTCGCCGAGCGAGATCGTTTTCCATTCCGATCTCGATTTTTGTTCGTGATCAAGATGAGTGATTCTTTTTGTTTGAGATTGCAGGTATAGCCTATTAAAACTTAATTATGTCCATGACAAATTACAATGTGTATACTGAAATGATATTGATATTGACCATTGTATTATTAACCCATGAGAGACTTAACCGCCCGTGGGGGGCGGTACTCAGAATTGGTTCTGACGGGGGTGTGCCGCTGAAGTCGAAACACCCGACCCTTTTTGTAAGAGTCATTTGTGCTGGAAAAATGTACCTAAGTTTTTATCAAGAAAATGATATATTTTTTTTTTTGCATTTTTAGCGATAAAAAGGGGGAAAATATCTAGTGTAAATCGTAACATTTCAAAATCATGACCCATGTTTAAGGATTTTTTCCTAAAAAACCATATCCATGTTCAAGGATTTTTTTCCAAATCCATACTCATGTTTAAGGATTTTTTGCGAAAAAGTGACCTATTAGAGCGGCACACTCCCGTTTACCTTACAAGACAAGTACCCCCCCCCCCTCCGGGCCTTAACTGGCTGCCGCATCCAAGGGGTTAATTCATATCAATTTCTAAGCGATCTTTTACTTTCTTCAAGGTCTCGAGTTTTGCAACACAATGGTCAATTGGAACTAAAACCGTCGTTTTTGGCTCATTTTTTTGCCATTGTAACAAATCTACAAGCTTGATTTACTATTGACACGAGATTTATGATAATCAAAGATTTCTCTTTAAGATAAGATCAAAATATTTGACCAAAGTCAACATTATGGCCCGCGGTTTTTAGTCTAAAGACTTCCTTTTTGGTAAAAAAAATCTTGTGGAAGATCCCCGTTTTTCTCACTTTTTCTGTCTTTGCCGCTTCATAAAATGAAATTGCGAGATCCATAAATATATTGACGATGGGGATATGTAGTGGGAAGTCTGAAGATTCTAAAAATGTAAAAATCAAATTTTATTGGCTCGGATAAGGTCCGCGGAATTGGCAAAAACAATCACAGATACGATTTTCTTTTCAGTGAGAATTCCACGCGTGTCTTTATGATTATGCGTTCGAGTGTGAATGCAAACAATAGACACGTTCCTATAGTGTGGCGGAGATCACTAGAGCATGAACAGTGCGTATTATAACCTCGTATTTATATGCGTAAAAGAGGATCGTCTTCTGCTTTTAAGAAATTGATATGCTTGTCAATTAGCACTGGCGTAATAATGTAGATCTATGACTAACAGGCGCGGTTCTACGGGGGGGCTTTGGGGGGCTCAAGCCCCCCCAAAAATCGCTCAAGCCCCCCCCCCCCAAATTTTCGGACCAAAAATGTTTTACAATGAAAATATTAATAAATAAACTAAAGTGACTGAGCAAAAATTAAATATGAATAGAAATAAGTTATAAGACTTTATAAATATGTATTTACAATGCCCAGAAACGAGTCTTTTTATTACATATTTACAAAAAGTTCCTACGCTTGCTCGGTCGCTTCGCTCCCTCGACAACCCATTAACATTTTTTCACATAGGTTTACCTACTGTTCATCTTCTTGAAATACTGACAG
>JZLH01S0370640.1:4998-15021 GCA_001188425.1 Eucidaris tribuloides
CGTGCGTGCATGCGTGCGTGCGTGCGTGCGTGCGTGCATGCGTGTGTGTGCATGTATGTGTGTGTGTGTGTGGGCATGTGTGTGGGTGTGTTTGTGTGTATTTGTGTATGTGAGTGTTTGTATGTGTTTGTGTATGTGTCTGTGTGTATGAATATATATGTATGTGTGTCTATAAGGATATGTGTGAAACTGTGCATGTGCTGTATCAAATGTATGGTACTCTCTACCCACATCTATATAACCTGTCTACATTTACAGGATGGAGATTGTTTACACACACTTATGTTTGACAAGCCATAGCACCATAGCACCATATATTTATCAAAACTATTTGATATCCTGTCCAACATTTCCCAATGGCACTGGGTAATATCGAGTGGCCTAGAAACCAGGCACACAGACACACCAGAAGTCAAACAGAATGTAGGCCAGCCACACAACTCTTAGGGACAGTGATTTTCCGTTTCAAGAATTTGCCTTTTCCGTTTCCAAAAATCTTGAATTCCGTTTCAACTTGTCTGAAAAATGGAAATTCCGTTTTACCATAGACTTTGTATACATGAAAAAAAATGACAATTCCGTTTACGTAAAACTTGAAATAAATATTTCTCGCTGTTTCTGTGTTTTTTGCGTCAACTTTTTCTAATTTTTGTTCTGAGTTTCGTGTTTTTTCCTTTCAAAAAGTAAAAATTTGGAGAAAAAAGAGGTTTTCCATGATTTTCCGTTTGAAAACTCATTTTCCGTTTCAAGTTGTGATTTCCGGAAATTCCGTCCGCTTTCCGTTATCGCGGAAAATCACTTTCCCTAAACTCTGCACACACACCTGAACTAGGATTTGGAATACAGTGGGTCTAGGGGATTATAAGCTACCTAAAAATCATCATTAGTGAATACCAAAATGACTAAGCTTTGAAAATATACAAGTAATATATTTCACATGAGTAATGATTATGTAGGTTGTTCTGTTCTTCAAAATGCATTCTTACTTTGTTCAAAGGTTAAATTTCACTGTATACACTTTGCTTGCTGGGCTAAAAATTGTGTATTAGCCAGAGATTGGATTGTTTTGTAGTTCTGTTAGTATCCTTTCAAAATTGTACAATAATCTCTAAATATTCAAATGCAATCAAGACAAGAATTTTTAATTCATTTAATTGGTGCGACATGTCTCCATTTGACCCCCCCCCCAAAAAAAATTGTCATTTATGTGACATTTATTTTTTCAATAAAGAGGTAGGAACACGATTGTTTTCTCTGCCCCGTTCAACAAACAATAATTTTGCAACTTAGTTGTAAAGAATATATAATTTTTTACAAAATTTATATTTCTTTCAAGTTTTTACTTGACACAAAAATGACAGTAATTAATATACGTCAAGCAGGACATTGAGTAGTTGATATATTTCAGTTAACTACACATATAAAGGAGTAACAAATATAATAAATTTCCAAGTCCAAACAAAAATTTATATCAATTTTCTTTTACGGCAAATACACTGAACAAGTTTACTTCAACTAAAATATATTGACATAAATAGGACACACCTGTGGTGTTTACACCGTATCATTACTAATTTGGGCTTTTATCTGAAATGTACACAACACAAATGATGTGAGACAGGTACGAATGCAGGAGCCAGACGCTCAGTGGGAGATAACTACCGGCTAATGCTAGTAATAGAGCTCATCTACTGATGAAGACACACACCGTGTACTCTGGTACATGTAGTTAACATGTCAATGATAATGTGATAATTGTGACTCATGCTGACACAACAGTGGAAATGTGCTACCAAATTGAATGTACGCCCACGGAAAAACTAGTCTTTATTATGAACTCTTGTACTCCATGTACAAGCTGGAGATACATTTCTTTGAAGTAACCCATTAACCCGTTGAATCTCGGATTCTTAAAATCCATAGACTTAATACAGGTTCCAACAGCCCACGGGTTAATACTTTCGTAGACCAATTTAATCAACTGTTCTTTTCATCAACATTTCAAATCCTACCTGTTTTACTAGTTCAAGGTTACTTACTTTCCCCCGACAAGTATTGGTCATACTTCTCACGAATTAGTGTTCAATAGTATCATCATTAAGAATCATAAATATTTCATATTTTCTAGATACTTTCATGAAATTTCATAAATTTGCCAAATAATGCTCATGAGTTTGAATCCATAAGTGTGTGTGTGTGTGGTGGGGGTGGGGGGGGTAGGTGCGAGTGTGTGTGTGTGTGTGTTGTGTGTGTGTGTGTGTGTGTGTGTGTGTGTGTGTGTGTGTGTGTGTGTGTGTGTGTGTGTGTGTGTGTGTGTGTGTGTGTGTGTGTGTGTGTGTGTGTGTGTGTGTGTGTGTGTGTGTGTGTGTGTGTGTGTGTGTGTGTGTCGTGTCGTGTACGTGTGTGTGTGTGTCGTGTCGTAACGTCGTACGTACGTACGTACGTACGTAGTACGTCGTACGTCGTACGTAGTACGTGTGTGTGTGTGTGTGTGTGTGTGTGTGTGTGTGTGTGTGTGTGTGTGTGTGTGTGTGTGTGTGTGTGTGTGTGTGTGTGTGTGTGTGTGTGTGTGTGTGTGTGTGTGTGTGTGTGTGTGTGTGTGTGTGTGTGTGTGTGTGTGTGTGTGTGTATGTGTGCGTGTGTGTTTGTTACATCCTTTCCCGAGGGTTTGCTATTTCATGGTCGTGTTTCATGTTCAGATTATCGAGTTCTGATATACAAATGTGCTGGAAATTATTGTGCTCGAAATTACGAACATATGGAATAACGAAGCATTATACCTGTGACACCTCAATACCACCGGATTTGGCCCTCTCATATTCCAAATTTCACAAACTTCAATCCTGAGACCTGTCGCATATATCAATACACCTACCGACTTGACAGAGTGAATGACGTCCTTCTTCTTCCGCATCGCACTCCTTGTCATTCTCACGGTACTTTTAATTTCACTTTTCATTTCGACGCATTCTTCATTAGTTCTGTTGTTCGGCTCTCCATCCCCCCAGGCCGTGTACTTCACTCTGGTATCTGATGAAAATTGGTGAGGAATTATATAACTGGTGGTTAAACATAATCGATTTTTTAATTATAAAGTCGTATGGTATCATGAAAAAAAAGTAGAAAGTGTGTTCAGCCCCCGGGTCCAGTCTTAACCTGATGGGATGGGGGGGGGGGGGGAGGAGGGGGTAACACAGAAAAGGAACAATGATCAATATAAACAAAGCAAAAATTAGGCAAACAAAAAGTATAGACCCCCAAAACAAGTAAACAAACAAACGAACGACAAAAAACAATTAAAAAATATAAGTAAAGATTGAATTTGATTTATGACGTTAACTTTTGGACGACAGCAGGAAATGGGTTATGGGATTTTTAGCATCTCCGTGGTGAAAGCAAATTTTGCCTGCCAGGCTGCCAGCATACACTTATAGGATACGCCCCCCCCCCGCCCACCACACACACACACACACAAGTTTAGCATTTAAGAGATATGTACTTGTGAATTCACCACAGAACATTCATTTTCACATAAATTAAAGGCAGGGCATCTCTTTTGCATGCCTAAAAATTAACATTGTGTAAATGCAATGTCATTTAGAAGAAAATGTCATCTGGAAATCTTCATCAAAATGTAGGAGCTAGAAACCAGCTTTCAAAGTGGAATTATCAGGGACTGTTAACCTGATTTGCGTTTTCTCTCGCGACGGGAAAAAAGAATCCTACCATAGAACGTACATTAAACAGCTATTATTTTTCTTTCGCATTTTTGAAATTCTAAGTAATTACTGACCCCGAGACTTCACAGACATGCCCTTCATCAATAGCCTAAGGGCATGGGTTATCTTTTCGTGGTTTGGGGATATGTTTGCAAATGAGATCTACTGCCTTTAAGTTTAGGTGGTAACTCGAATATTTTATTCAGACAAAGTATGTGCATTAAAGGTACAAAATTGATATTGAAAGGACTCGTGATCTCAGGGCAATTGAACATAATGCAATACCAACGGCTCAACAATATTTATATGAAAAATATCAGTGACTCAGTGTTAAATGAAAACAAACCAACAAATTCTCAAACAAAAAAAAGGGTTTCCTTACTGTCCACCCAGAACCACGATCGCTCTTTAGCAGGCGCTACATGCCCTCCAATCCAGAAACTCTTCCAATCCATTGTGCTTCTTGCAAGTTTAGTTAGCTCAATCTGGGTACTGGTATCCAGAATCTGAGCCAAGAAGCCACCTTGCTTTTTACACGAGGCTACGCATTTGTCCCACGCCATGTTCTCTTTGACAAATTTGTAACACTTCTGTCGGTACGCAAAGCAACTGTCGTTTGCGGAAATGGAGTCTATATTAATAAAAAAGAGAGAATAAAGCAAAAACAACATCAACAATAATAATATTACTAATAGCATTATTATAAATATGTATAAATGTCCCCATAAACAGATTGCATACCCAAAATCCCCGTAAAGGTAGTTTGGTACGTATTTCTTCATTTGTATCTGTTTGAAATGGTGATTCACGTTGATGATATCTGGCTGCGTAAGTATCTGTTCGATATACACACAACAAAAAAAGTAACTACCCCCTTTTTCAAACTACCATAACTTTTTAACAAAATAAGTTTTCGCAAAATAATTTGGCAGGAGTATTTCTAAACTTATTGACTAACCTCTGTTTGAAAATGTGATTGATCCGTTGAGCCATGCATGAGCGAGTATGCATTAAAGGCAAAAAGGCCACTTTTCAAAAGTCTCAGGAGTCATCTCTTATGCCCAAATAAAGGTAAACAATGGTATTTTTGTCTTTATTTTAAGAGTATACTCACTCAACCACAACATGGTTACTACCTTTTATGTTCATACAACATGTTAAGATACAGTTTGATGAAAAATAAAGGATTTCAATGTTTTCAATAAACTCAATGGATTTTCCATTTTCAACACTGAGGAAGGATGGCAATTTTTAAATTGAGCTCACTGATGCGAAAAAAAAATGAGAAAAGTATCAAAAAAAGGTGTAAGGTGGTCAAACAACAGATTAATAACACAAATAGCGCTAAATCATTCACCAGAAACATAATTTGTCAAAATCCTGTATCACAAATCCCCCCAAATGACCCTTGTGACTTTTGAAAAGTGACTTTTTGCCTTTAATATGTGCTCACTCATGCATGAATTAACGTATCAATCACTTTTTTTCCACAGAAGTTAGTCAGTTAATGCAGAAACACACCTGCCAAATTATTTTGCTCAAAACCCTTTGATTACAAAGTTACGGTATTTTGAAAAAGGGGGTAGTTATTCTTTTTGTTTCTATCTATCTTTCGATTCCTGTAATGAATCTATTTGTTAAAAATCATATGAAAAGGCCTAACATTATGATCTCAGCAGGACTTTATGACAAAACAACAACAACAAAGCTTTCTTAAAAAAACTGAGGTTTTAAAATTTTTACCCGGTTTTTATACAGTTTCTCTTTTCATAAACTTTCTGCTAGAATCTAGACGTTATGTCCTCCTTGGACGAATATGCAAGACTGGATAGGAACCGCGCACAATTTGTATTGTTGATCATTGCGTGACCGCGCGCAGCCCGCTGGCGCTTGCACACGACACCTAAACCAAGCAAACAGGAAGCCACATTACGGAACGATAATTTTGATACTTTATCGAAAATTGCATTTCGGACTGATTTTCTGCTTTCATTAACAGAAAACTGGTTGTAGCTACACTAAGAAGATAAAGTTAATATGAAAAAATAGATATCTAAACTTCGTTTTCTATACGTACATTTTATTCTGCAAACTTAGTGATCAACTGTCAAGTGTAAACCTGAAATGATAGCAAAAAAATTATGTTCTTAATGAAAGTCTGAAGATTTTTATGGAACAAGAATCTGCAATTTATTTGAAATCACATGAAAGTGATTAAAGATAGTAGTTTCATTTCTTTATACTTGTATTATGCTATAGTAATGATATTTGGTTACCAATTTGAATTGCATATAAATTTGATATTGATATTGATTTGTATTTCTTTGTTACTTACTAGAGTTTTTTTCAGAAAGCCAAATACATAACGATAGATCGCTATTTCGTGGCGTATAACTTTAATGGGGTGGGGCTCTATATACCAATGTCAGATGGATGGGCTTGCATAATATGTCACCTATTATGATAGCGTAATTTCATATATTGCATAAATTATCAGTTTGGATTACTGCAATTGTATTGAATCCTGTCGTCATTTGTTAATCTTGATAATGTGTGTTGTGGGGGGGGGGGGCGTAGGGTACATATACCAAATGGGCGGCCTTATCTGTTATGTGTGTGTCCTCTAATCATATTCATTTGTTGTGGATTGTTGTGTCTGTTCTGTTTGATCTATAGGCTACTGTGTAAATTTATTTACTTATATCCCGATTTGAAGAGTTTTGTCCAAAAAGGTACTGAATCCATAAATTCAAGTTATGAGAAAAATATGATATTTTAAATAGAATAGTTAGCAATGTCAAGTTTTGCAAATAATATTTTCCGCTAAATTGTACTAACTAGTATGATACAAAAGTAACACCACTCTTAAAAAAATCTGAAGTCCACAGATTTTATTTATTGTTAAAATTAATCATATTTTTTCATTTTCATGGATGTAGTACCGCTTTGGAAGCGGAATTGGATGTAGTAACCTTTTGGAAGCCGAAATTTTCCTTGAAGTGTATATTATAATGCATCAATTTAATCAAAGTAGGGGCAGCATCAAAAGACGCGTATCAACATCACACGCAGATGCACAATGCCCACAGCCAGACAACACAGCACATCTCACGCACGACACATCACACCCACAACACACACAGACAACACATAGCACAGCGGCACAGTCCACAATTACACATGCGCGCGGCCAGGCGCAAACACACACATACACACACATCTGTGTACACGACAATCCTCGCACATGCACAAACATAGTCAACTACGATACATGTACAACAGGCATTCACGCACACGGTGGACGCTCCTGTGTACATAGCACTAAAACGCACACACAAATACACCTACACACACACACAAAGCGAGCACACACACGGGTCACACACCTGGCGAGCGTCACCAACACAGTGACGGCAGCGTTCCACACACAACCGCCTATCATACACAGTCCGGAGTGCCACACTACACACACGCACATGCAGCGACAAACATATCATCAAACACACGCAATATCCTTTGTAGCAAAGGTAATCAGTCACGCAAACACACACACACCAAACACGCACGAGCAGTCCCACACACATCTGCAAGTTTCCTTAAGTGCGCCCGTACCAAGTTACCTACAGTACACACATAACACAGCCACATGCGGCCTTAACACACACATACACACGCGCACAGAGTTTCGTTACGCTGCGCGGCACAACGCGCAAGCATGACAGCAGTCTGTACACACCACATACACACACTGCGTTGGACACATCAGCATACATTACATGTATAGAAAATTTAACACCAAGGTACCCACATTAACGTACACAATATGAAACACATGACGTGGGACTACGTGAAATCTGATGTACTGCTCTATACTGTTTTTTTTGTCACTTCTCCTAATGTTTCATTTCATTTTTGGTATATTTTTGTCAATAAAGCAAACTCCAAGGTTTAGAAAGTTAATTGAAGGTCATGTCAATACTGGCTCGCTGAATTGTCGCTTTCCCGCAAAACGTGATGTAGTACCTTTGGAAAAGAACTAAAATGATGTATACTTTGGAAAGGAACGTGATAGTTTAAGTGCCATTTTTTAAAACTTTGCAATTAGAAAATTCCAGCAAGTTGTTAGTAGTAGCGTATAGAGTTACTGAAATAGTTCCATTAATGCCCAAAAAATCCATTTTGACTACAAAAAATGGATGTAAGTACCCTTTTTGAAACGAAGGCTGCTTCATTTGTGTTTGTATTTGTATTTGCATTATTAATTGTACGGTTCTTTAAAATTGTTAAGCTCATGGTCATTTGTCCCTATGGATCATGAAATGAAGTAAACTGAAAGAAAGTTTAATCTTGTTTAGAATGTGGACATGATAATTTTTTCTTACTTAACTTTTTTAAAAATCACACGTAGATTACATTACACATCCCCATTTTGGCAACTTTTGGAAAAGAAGAGGGCAGGCTTCTAATGCAAATTCATATGAAATATCAAAAGATAATGCGGGCTTAAATTTTTTTTTTTACTGTTTGTAATGATTTCAAGTTTTGGATATTTTTGGCTTTATTTTGTTCATCTTTCTTCATACATAAAAATGGACTGGAAAATTTAAACAATAAACCAGTTTTGTAAAATTGTAATTATTACAACTTACTTGTAAAAGGACGAATTTCAATATTAAACGAAATCTTATGTATGAACGTCATAAAAGGGAAAATTGATAGATCAACGTAAAAGTAGGCGATAAATCAATGGCATTGCACGAGATGCCTCTCCAGAATATATGCAGGTGATGGTATTCCTTCCTTTCAACTATAATATACGCACAGCAAAGGCCGGCTTCGGTAATTTATTCAAATTATGAATAGCTTTATTGTGCAGCCTAGTGAACGGGATATTATATCATGATATTAAACTAATGTGTGCTAGCAAGAAACTATGGGCATATGGTGCCAAACAATGGGTTTATATAAGGGCTAAGCTAAAGAAATAATAATAAAAAAAACGCGTCTTTGTTACTTCAAGAGGCCATGGAAGACAGGCGCTAAAATGCATAAATACGAAGACAGATGTAAAACCTGGCGATCAGACATACGCATGAACCCCAATCAAAGATACCAATTGAGAAAATTAACTACATTGAATGAGGCGGTCAGGGCATATCGCCAGGATAACAGATAGCTCATTGGTAACCAAGAGGGTAACAGAATGGCAACCTCGTTCCGGAAAAGGGAAAGGGAAGGAACAAAAGCGACGAGAAGATGATGACAACAGAATACAGAAGACAATGACGAATGGTCAACAAGAGCAGATTATTAGAATGATGGGATAATGCTAGAATATTGTTTATACTACGGTACAGAGGATGGATCAGAGGCACTAAGTAGAGTGAGATAATTTTTTACGATGTGTTGCTATGGAAAATCAATAATAAAAATGTAGCGCATCTTGCAAGCCAGGTGTTTGCTAAATGTCTGGTATGTGGAATGCCAAGAGTAACCTTTCGTTAGAGATAGTATTCATGACAATTTTGCATTTATTATGAAACTTCTAGTGACCTAGGGGTCAGTTGAAGGAAATCTTGTGAGGCGGTGCGCAGTAGCGACGCTGTATGGCTGTTCCGGGAAAGTTATTTGCATCGGCGAACATAAAAATTTGCATTTCAATTGCGAGTGGCAAAAACGCTGATCAAATCACCACACAAGAGGAAATTGGCCTTTGGTTTCTAAAAATCTCGTCGTATATATGTCTCTGATGTCCTCCCATCGTAAATTACCAGCTTCAGAATTCCAAGTATCCATATAAGTAATACATAAATTAATGATTAATCAGTCTTCAAATCTAACGCATATCATTTATCACTCATTCATTCAATGCATTCATTCATCATCCTTTTATTAATTAATTAAATGATTAATTTGCGATCAAATGAAATTGATAATTCGTGAAATAAGAAAATAAATAACAAGCTCAGAAAAAATACCGTATGACAAATGCAGCCATTTTGTCGAGTGACATGCGTGGCACACCATACATTTCTGCTTTTAATTCGGATTGCCGGATTCCGCCATTTTGTATTTCATTATTACGTTCACCGGTTTCGTGGACCAAAAAGAATCGTTCAAATGGTCGAATTATCTGTAGAAAAAGAAACAAAAACAACCAGACAAAACTGCAAAAAATGAACCACGTAATCTTCATATTTGTAGGCTTGCGGTTCGATAGTCGTGAATGCGAAACAAGCACGTAACAGTATACAGTTAACACCATTCTGTCATGATTTCTCAGTGGATGATTTGGACCGAGAAG
>JZLH01S0370641.1:2449-14420 GCA_001188425.1 Eucidaris tribuloides
ATGGCAAAAAGCTGGCTACGCTACTGGCTGTGTTCCTGGACTTCTTCAACTCTTTTGATACCATCAACCATGACATACTTTTGTATAAACTCTCAGATTACGGAATTAGAGGAATAACCTTGGAGTGGTTCAGGAACTACCTACATGACAGAAAACAATTTGTATCAGTGCAAAATGAAAATTCATCAACGAAAGGAGTACCTTGCGGTGTTCCTCAAGGTTCTCTTTTGGGCCCCTCTTGTTTATTATTTACATAAATGATTTTCATAAATCCTCGGACCGTTTGTTATTCATTCATTTTGCTGACGACTCTAGCATTTTCTTTTCCCATTCAAATCCAAACTATTTACTTGACACAATGAACAGTGAACTCCAGAATATATCTGACTGGATTAAAGCTAATAAGCTATCTCTCAATCTCCAGAAAACGAATTTCATGCTTTTTAGTAATTCTCTTAGCAATCTACCCGGACAACTTACATTAGAAAATACGATAATTAATAAAGTTACACAAACCAAATTTTTAGGCGTGACCGTCGACGAGAAATTGTCTTTTAAGCCACATACTGATAATCTATGCAAAACTATTTCCAGGAATATAGGTATTATTACCACACTTAACTTTATCTCTCTCACACTCCCGCACACCTCTCTCTCACTCATACTTTACCCTCTAAATACACCACTTTAAGAAATTAAGGCAGTAATTGGGATGTGTGAAAATAGATAATATCAATTAGCTACACCCTAGAACTCGTACACCCTTAAGGGTGTAGAATTTTAGTATGCACCTCTAAGGGTGTAACATTATACCCCATATGGTGTAAAATGTAATAATTACACCCTATAGGGTGTAACATCACACCTTATAGGGTTGAATTTACACTATAAGAGTTAAATTACACCCTATAGGATGTTACTATTGTATCAATTTTTACACCCCAATTACTCCTTTATTTTTTAGTGTGTACTGCCATTTTTGAACTACGCTATTTTAGCATGGGGTAACTCAACTACGAAAAATTACATTACTACAAAAGAACGCAATAAGGATTATATGTCATGCGGATTTTCGATCACACACCGATCCCCTATTCAAGACCAATAAAATCCTTAAAGTTAATGGCATTTATCTATTGAACCTCGGTGTATTTATGTTCCAACTATCAAAGAATGATTTACCGAAAGTATTCTTAAATATGTTTATTACCAACAATCAATACCACAATTACCCCACCAGGCTAGCCAGTTTTTACCATGCATCTACCTCAAACCAGAACTTTATTTGCCAACAAAATTTTTACTAACAGCGGACCAAAACTTTGGAATTCATTGCCTATATAGATGTGCGTGAAACCATTACATTATATACCTTCAAAAGAAAGCTCAAAGCAATCTTTCTGAATTCTTATAACGATAATACCCTGTAACTCATTTTACCTGTTCCTTACCATTTGAGTCTCTCTTCTATATTATACCTCAAGGTAAACCCATTATTACGTATGGCTTTCCTTCCATCAATTGAACCCAGTTCTTTTTCTCAGGCATTCTGTTTCTTTCAGTTATGCACTCGAACAGTGCACAATAATAAATGAAATTATTGTGGTGATAGTGTATTTTTTTCTCCTATATCAATTAATGCGGATAGTGATTTGCAAGTCCATTACTTCCCTTCATTAAGTTCATTAACGATAGTTTAGTACTTACAAATGGTGTGTTGAAAGTTTGAGATCCATACGTCATGAATTTGTTGTTTTATAAGAAAAACTAATAACGACATGTTACCAGAATGTCGTTCTTTCCGTGAGTAATTTTGCTCAAACTGCGAATCGCGGTTATGTGTACCGTCGCAAGACCAGCGGAGCGCACTGATTGGTTAAACGGCTAACTTCCGCGTGACCTTCGGCTAACGGCTGATCGGACAATGTTGGAACGGCACGTGCACGTTTGACGTCGGGGATTTTTTGAAAAGGTTTCTGAGTCATTTGAAAAAGGATGAGTTTACCTGTCCAGATTTTCGCCAAAGCTCAATATTTTACCCCAAGTCTCTATGAGAGGTGTTTATTTGTATTAATCTTCACATTGGATATGATTTCATCTGATTTCATTCATTTAGATGTTTTTTGACGTGCAAATGAATAACCCAATCTTTAAATCTACTCTTGTATAACAAAGGTATTTGTTTGTTTTGTTTCAAATTCATCTGCCGAACTCAAATATTAAAGTGATAGGCTAACATTGTGGAGCTCATTTAAAAAAATTGTCAAACTTTGATATCTGAGCTACGTAGTATGTGTTGCAAATGGACAAATAAAACACCCTAGAATACAAAAGTTTGGAAAGTTTACACGCCAATGGCAAGTTACTGCAGAATAACAATTAGAAACTCGCGGGCAGTTTTTAATAGCCTAGGTGTATACACAGTTACAGTCTATGGGAGAAATGTGCGAATGTGAATCTCGGTCAACTTACGATTTCCTTTTCTAAAGCACTAAAAATCACATTTTGAAAATACAAATTTTTCTAGGGCTTCATTTTTAGACTCGTCAAAGGAGCACTGATAGCCGTGGGGAATCATGTGACATCAGATTTTTTTAACTGGTGGTAAATTGTTAGGCAATGACTTTAAAGAGGGATGTATTTAAGTGGCATTAACTCCTGCTCTGACAAGTATGCATAGTTTTCCTTGGCCCTTATATCATTCGTAAGCAATTTCAAATTTTTGTTCCACTGAGAATTGAAAAATTGGCGCCTGTCGTCGTTGCTGCATTTTGGATAGATATTATGAACATATCTATTGTCTCTGCATTACTATTTATTAAAAATGATAACATTGGCGTTTTCTTTTTGTTGAAGTCTGTAATGTATCTTGGACAGTTACATTTGGTGTTTAACAGTGTTTATATATTTTGTTTGATTATATATAATTGTATATTTTCTATGAATTGCCTAGTCAATGTTTATATGCATGTCGATGAATGCCATTTGCTATTGGTAGTTTGCTCATTGATGCTCCGTCGATATAGCGGAGGAATAGGTGCTCGTAGTCTTCAAACTTCACGTGTCAATGACCTCGGATATCGACTGGCAGATCTAGCTGCCTATAAGCTAGATCTATGTGTTATGATGCTGTACTGCTGTTGCTGGCCTGTGGCGTGAGACCTGAATGAAATGATCGTGAACATTGTTAAGATATCATTTTACTGCTTGACATTATTTCATGATTTTTATGTTCACAGAAAAATGATAACATTGGCGTTTTTCTTTTGTTTTGAAAATAAATTAATTTTCCATCCGATTTACGCGCCTAAAACACCTGCTAAAATACGGAGCGAAGTACTCCGACGGCGCGGCGGTGTCTGTCTGACTTTAGATCTACATGTAACTTAGATTAGAGTAAAGTACCCATGATTCGACCACTTAAGCACTTTGCATTAATAGCTTTCTTCTATACATTGATAAAGTAATACGACTGGATGTAATAAAGTATATGTTGTACTTACCTTTCACCAATCTGGAAATAAACTTTCGAAACTGGAATAAAGTATCAAAAGAAACCGATCGCGATACGTATTATTGTGCCCAAGAATCGGCCGGGTATGCCCGTCAATCGACCCTATGTTACAAACTCTATGTATGCTGCGCGCCTGCGTGCGCGTGCCGCACGCACAGCGGCAAACCGGCAATTCACGTGGACGGCCGTAACAGGCGCGATCCCAGCGGCTCTCCGATGCGTGTTGTGCACGCGGTGGCGGGTCGATTGATAGAGCCGTTTACCGCATCGCGAATGCAGGCAGAGAATCCTGCGATGCGCGATTGGCTGACGCGTTTTTTTTTTCTCAGCCTACCGGTGGCAGTGATAGAGCATGTGTTGTGATACGGTATGTAAAAAACCGCGTCAAATTTCGTTGATTTTTCGTTTTTTACGGGGTTTTTGTGACCCCCTCTGCTTAGCACAGGTGCTAAGCATGGCGGCATTTCTAAAAAATCGCGGCGACAATCGCAATTTTCGGACAAAAAAAATCGACATTTTAAGGGAAATTTGAGCAATGTTTGTGGCATGTTTGATCAGTAATGAGAGTGTCTTAACATGTGGCAAGTGGTATGGATACTGATGTATAGGTTTTCACAATGCAAAAAATATTTTTTCTATCCTCCCGTAGTGTCGTCGATTCTTGGCGAACGGTCGATTCAGGTCCTTTTTACCTAGCGTCTAAGTGAAACGTTACCGTTAGACTATATTCGGGCAATTATCGGGGGACGGGGATGCCAAAAATACTGTAAATGAGCAGATGAGATTGAGAAGTCCCTGGAAAACGAGACAGACACCGTCAGTGTTCTTTGTCCATGGCAGGCACCCAATTTCCAATAACACAAAGATTCTGTGAGGCTAGTAAAACAGTACGGGCGCACGTCCAATATCGGAGATTCTCTCCAATTTCGGAGAGACTCTCCGATATCGGAGACTTTTTCTGCTCTCCAATTTCGGAGATAGTCTCCAATATTGGAGACTTTTGGTTTATTTACTGTGGCGCAGCAGGGATCATGTTATCGCAACTTAGGAATGTGATATTCAGAATCCTCAAGGGATTTTACCCCACATGACCGTCTACTTTGAAAATTCACCGTCTTCTTACCAAGTTATGATCGATTGTTTCAATTTATATTTTGCAGCAATTATCGATAGCAAAGTTGCTGATGGTATCGATTACCAGCATAGTTTATGAATGCTGTCATTATCAATATTATTCTTATAAATTATTAATAAATTTGTATTAGACTCTATGCAAAACCAGATCTAATTGTTTACACCACCATGACATCAGTGGATTGGTCTTGGAAAAAAAAAATCTCCGATATTGGAGATTTTCTTTGTGCCAAATTTTGATGACCCCATTAATAGTCTCAGATATCGCAGACAATCTCCGACATTGGAAATAATCTCCGATTATTGGACGTGCGCCCGTACTGTAAAATGCAGAAGAGCAGATATCCAATCAGAGAGCAGGATTTTTGTGACGTTTTGTGACGTTTTTTGACATTGGTTGTCAACAAAAAATTCCTGGAATGTTATACGCGCGGTAACACGGTCCCCTGAACCCCGGGGAAATCAAATTTGACAAGTGTGCTGCGAGAAATTTTTAAATAGCATGAGGTTTGCATAGGTGAGCCGGCTGAATGATCTCCGTCCGCGTGAAGTTTAACACAGAAAATTACGAAGAATCGGACAAAATCTTTCAGAGGGTTGTCTGAAAGAGCTTTTCAATTTTCACAATTTTGTACCTTCAGATTTATTTTGTTTGCATTTTTAGTAAACATGTAGCTGAGGAAGGCATGTTCAAATTTGGGAACTAACCAATTGTTCCTATCAAAAGATATGTCCAGATAAATTTAGGGTCTTTTTCTTGCATTTGTCCTGTTGGGATCAGCCATAGAAAGTGTAGCACACACGAGACCTGTTCACACTGGCCATATAGCTTCATTGGCTAACACCACCAGATGAAGGGCAAGGGTACTTCGAGAGCTCGCGGCGGGCGGTTTATCCGTTGGATATGCAGAAAAACAAAGTGTACAGGGGGGATTCCCCATGTTTGAAATATATTTTTCATGTAACTGGACTCATCTTGATCACCCATACTGTGGAAATGACGGAGCAGAGAAGGTTTGTTTTTGTTTTCTCGGTGTGAACACGTCCATTATATCCAAAGTCCTTTTGGGAAAAGATGGAGCAAATGATAAGCTTTAATTTGATACCAAATTCAAGGACACTTTTACCCAGGATAAACATTCTAAAAGCTTGAAAAGGTGAGATTTGACAACAAAAGTATGACCATTTATTGACTTGTGCACACAGCAATGGGATTGTGCATTGAACATATATATACACGTATCGCAAGAAAAATGTGATAGGCATTCAGACACCCTAATTTTAGAAAATGTGAGAAAAAAGGTCTATCCTGAAATTGACTGGACCTCAGGCAGGGTACTCACGGTTACGACGGTGTCGTCAGTCACGGGGAAATATCATAGTCTCCTCTCCGTGAGATCCGCGTTGACGTAGATTCGCACTGACAGCTAGTAATTATTAACCACGTAGCACCCCGTCCGCATTAGTCCTGGCATCGCAGTGATTTCCGTGTCAGTAGCCGGTCGTACGTAATTGTCGCCAATTAAAACTACAAAATTCCAGTTACTGTATCACGAGTCGTAATCTTCATACTTTATTTTTACAAAGTATCACAGGGATTGCGTGCGCACAGTGCACCGCGTTCACTCGCATAAACTGTAATGCTAAGAGGCCCGCGCGCTGAGCGCCTACCTGTACTGTTATTAGAAAATGCGCCTGCGCATCTGTTGTTAGGGCGCGCGACAAGGGTATTCACGTTGAAAGCTTGAAAACAAGTTTTCATCGGAAGTGTCCTGACGTCACACCGGAAGTGGGGTTACGTCATGAAAATAGATCCGTATTTTCCTAGATTTTACCTTAATTTCTTTTTGACGGCGTTATCGCAGGATTTTGGGCTCCAAATTAAAAAACAACCTACAGATTTCTGTAGGTTACTGAACTAATTTTTGATGGTGATTCCGATTTTTGTATTTTTAGGCTCCCAAACATGCTACCTAGCAATTTGAGGCCTTTGGCCTCAAATCGCTATATTGAGGCATCCTTAGAAACGGATGGAGGCTCCGCCTCCATCCGTTTTTTAGGATGACGTCTTTCAGCTCTTCTGCATTTTCCCCGAATGTGATTGTAATGAATTAAACTGCATGAACTTATGAATATGAAGTAGAATTTGTAGAATTTTATTGACTCTAAATTAAATGACCCCTTCTCGGCTCGAGGTATGAGAGCGTGGGGGGGGGGGGGGGAGGGGGCACTTAGTATAATTGTGTGATACCTATGTGCTGCGGTAGAGACCCCCATTTTCAGCCCAAATTTCCATTCCAGAGCATCTCAATTTCAGAAGGCACAGAAATTGTTTGATTTTTTCAGTTCCAGAGACCCGCGGCCCTGGCCCAAATTTGCCGTTTCGCTTCTGGTTTTTTGCTGTGCCGCGCCGCTTTGCGGTGCGGCCCGGCCAGAGCATTGCCCTTTCAGCACTTCGCCGTGGTGCAGTTCCAGAGCATAGCATTTTGAAGTTTCCTGAAGCCTTGGCTCCAGTTCCGGAGACCACCATTTTTCTTAATTCTGTGTGCATGATGTGTGTACATGTATTGTGAAATTGCTATTTACCTTTGTTTGTTATTGTTATTGTTGATGTGGGACATGTAAACTGTATTGCTTCTTTGAACAGTGGAAACCGAGCGTCTATTACAAAAATAAATTCAATACAATTTAAAAAAAAAAAATCCAATCACAGATTGTGGAGTACATTATTTTTTTCCCCTGTTGATTTGTTTAGCTATCCAGGCCCACATAAGTGTACTGTAGACTTCAGATAGATCAGGCACAGCTGCTACATCATGGACTATGAATTCAAGCAGCAAACTGCCCAGGTTCGGGAGAGTGTTGAGGACTTGTTTGACTTTGAGGGATGCAAAGTGGGTCGCGGAACCTACGGCCATGTCTACAAAGCCACCACAAAAAAGGGACCAAAGAAGGAGTACGCTCTGAAGCAGATTGAAGGCACGGGTATATCAATGTCAGCATGCAGGGAAGTGGCAGTAAGTAACTTGGGGAGTGCTTGTTGTACCAGTGACATGATTGGGAGAAATAAATAATGCATTTAGAACCAAACTGATGTACACCAGCTGGAGTGGATCTCCTGGCTGGAAGGATTTGTCTCGAGTTTGTTTACTCAAGGAGAATCAAGCATGAACAGGCCAGCAGTTTAATTTTATCCGGGCACTATAGACTTAATCCCCAACGAAGGCTACACTACAATATGTCTGTTACAAGGCATACTGATGGACATTATTTTAAAATGAGTCAACTTTGGACTGCAAACTTTTCACAGTAGAATCCCTGCACAAGATTCTAGAATAGTTTTTACCCCAAGTTCAGGACTACCCCAATCACATCATTTACCTTTAAAGCCCAAGTATAGTTTTGCTAAATGGTGGAAAATAAATTTTGTGCTAACTTTTTGTTAAGATAAGCGTAATGCCCTAAAAATGGCACAGTCTGAAATGCTTCCATCTTTTAAAGACACTATATAACAGTGTGGAAGACCCGTTTAAAAAAAATTGTCGAACTATGCTATTTGACATATCTAACAGTGTTTAAATGGGCAAATAAATAGCCTAGAACACAAAAGTCTGGACAGTAATGCTGTCACTAGTACAATATGTGCAGATACAAATTGGCACATTAATTTTATCTCAGCCGATAGGAAATTCTGCAACACGGTAGTCTATGGGAAAAAGCTGGAATGGTCTCTCAATGATTTTCACTTTTTTAAAGCACTTAATGATAGTTTTAAACTGCAATTTTTTCAGGGCTTCATTTTTAGACCATACCAGAAACACTGGTAGCATGGAGAATCATGTAGCTCAGAGTTTTTAAACTGGAAACATTGTTATACAATGCCTTTAAAAGAAATCGTTGACACAATGAACCAGAACCCCCCCCCCCCCACATTTTGTCATAGGGAATACTGTACATATTGGTACCTTCTCTTCGCTAATAAGCACAATTTGTCACTGTAAACAAGTTTTTTTTTTTTTTACTTTGTAAAAGACTGATAAAAAAGTTGTATTTTCAACCAAAACTATACAGGGCTTTATAAGTAAGAAGATATAAGTAAGATTACTTCATGGTTGCTTTATGTCTATTTATTTTTTATGTAACTAGTCTTTATTGACCAAGTCCAAGCAGTACAATCACATTCCTCCTTTGCAAATGTAAAATATGTACATGTTCAGGGCTGTCAACCCTGTCTCCCGCCACCGAGCTCATCCTCCCGCTGTCCCACCAATCTCCCGCTTTATGAAAAAACCTCTCGCCAAACGTGTAGTAGCTTGTCGGAAATTGTTTGGCTAGTAATTTGGCAGGTAAAACAAATTTTGGCAGGCAAAAGAGAATCTCCCTCCAAATCATTCCTGAAGTTGACAGCCCTGCATGTTATGTCATTCCAAACTTAAAACTATTGACATGAATTCAACAGTGCCACATGATTTGTAATAAAGATACTGCAGATTCTAACAACAGACCAATACATGCTGTAATTTCCCAACATATCTTCCTCATGGTCTTTTCTTAAGCACTACAGTAGTGTATCTGAGGCCGACCTTCCGGCCAATTCTGGTGGCCTCTGTCTCGGTTTCGGTCTCGATCCGAGTCACGTGTACAAATCATATGGAGAGGTTATGTTTTGGAGCGGCCTCGGTCCGAGTCACGTGTACAAATCCTATGGAGAGGTTATGTTTTGGGGCGGCCTCGGTCCGAGTCACTTGTACAAATCCTATGGAGAGGTTATGTTTTGGGGTGGCCTCGGTCCGAGTCACGTGTACAAACCCTATGGAAAGGTTGTGGTTTGGGGCGGCCTCGGTCTCAGAAAGTGTGGTCTCAGATACAACACTTATCATAAGTGTGCTGTTATTTGGATTTTTTTTTGCAGTTACTCAGGGAATTACGTCATCCAAACGTCATCTGTCTACGGAGGGTCTTCCTCTCACACAGCGACAGAAAAGTCTATCTCCTTTGTGATTTTTCAGAACATGATTTATGGGTAAGTCCTATGTGTTGATGTCCCAATGTACGTGCTAATGTTTTGGTTGATGTCCTTAAGTCCATGTGTGTTAGCCAGAAATTAGATCTGTGGTCTTATAACAATGTAAAACCTTCCAAAAAATGTGCCTTTCTGTGAAAATTCAAATGTGACTAAATCGATTCTTTTTAAACACATTCAGTAAGTTCAATGTTCCTTCATTTGAAAACAAACTACAGAATGTAGTCATTCAGTGATATTGAAATTTTGAATTTAGAGTATATATAAAAATAATTGTCTTCTTTGTGAACCAATACACTGTCAGAAGCCCATTGTGGTTATGAGTGGGTGTGTCGGTGCGCCGTCAGCACACAAAGTGTTAATGTCATGATTCTTTAGCTATGAAAATATTTTAACTTTGTAATTGATTAGTAGTTTGTAGCCAAAGCCTTTTGAACTGTTTCTAATTTTCTTTGTACCATATTAAAGATTTTATGAAAGCACATGATATACATAACACATATATCTCATAATCCACATTTTTTTAATACCTCTTGAAATGATACATGTACACTGTAGAAGGACATTTAAAAAGGAGATATTTAATTTATTGTTGGTCGAGTACAAATAGTTTGGCTAAAATTTGATGAATAAATTTAACAATTATCAAAGGATTTCAGAAAAAATTGCTTCTCTTGATAACCGAAGCATGTACATTGTGACTGCAGGCTATTAACCTGTTGGAGACTAAGAATGAGTTAACCCATGTTGAGATCTATGGAAAATGTGTGTTATAGTGAAATCAAATTGTCTCCAATGGGTTAATAGTTGCTGTGTTCAACACTAAATTTGGTTGTACAGGTGGATTCATATGGTATCGAACGAGGTGGGTTCTCAGAGGAAATATTTTGAGTCATTGTGTGTAATTGGTTCTGGTGAAACTAACTGTTAGTACCTTGCTTTTTGTTTTTCCCTGTTCTACAGCACATCATCAAATATCATCGTGCCAACAAGGCAAGCAAGAAGGGGCCCACGTCAGTCCCGGCTCTGATGGTCAAATCCCTATTATATCAAATCTTAGATGGTATTCATTATCTGCACTCCAACTGGGTTCTACACAGAGATCTGGTAAGTTTCAGCAATTTTTTTTACTCTCTCATTGCAGTGAGACACATATGGTTATGTGTTCCCCTGGTTTTATGGTTGTGACTACATACGAAGAGCTTACATGTAATTTGCAAAAGTCAGTAAATCCATTTACTACCGAAATTGAGTTATAAACGGCAACACACTAACAACCTACTTAATCTAGTGATAGTATCAAATTTGAAGCCAAATTCCACAAACAAACAAGAAATATCTCAGGTCGTACATTTACTTTTATCCTTCTATAGGTGCGAGTAGAAAATCAGGCAAAGAAATACATTTTTCTCCAAAGATGACAAAAACAGAGCTGCCAAGTAGTACTGATTTTCAGTATTTTGTACTGAAATTTGATGAGAATACTGAGGGTTTTATGCAAAATACTGATTTTCAAAATTTTGAATTATGTGCATTGCTATTACATGCCTGCCAGAGATTATGATTACTTTAGCAAAATACTGATTTTCAGCCATCAAAATACTGAAATGCTCTAAAAGAAGTTGGCAGCTCTGTAAAAATGTATTTAGCACCTCTACACTCAAACTCTTATAATTGTCTTACATCAAGTTCATAGGTCATATCCCATACAGAGTATGCCACAGCAGGCTTCAACCCTGAATGAGTAGGCATGTTTAAACGAAGACCGTAACTCTTCTGAATTATGGAAAACAGGCAAAAGTAACAGAAATTGAAGGAAACAGCAAACATGGAGTATCACAAGAACAAGTTTTGATAGTACATGTAGATAACAGTAAATAAAAAGAAATGAAAAACAGAAAGCAGACATGATTAGGTGAAATACAATTGCAACATTGGCGACAGATCTAAGTGGGATTTGTTTCCACCTTTATTCAATTTGGATATGTTTTTGATTATCTGTTTGTTTTATGACCTGTGAAATTATATCTCATATGCTTTTCTTGAGTGAATTGGTGATAGTAGTAGTTGTAGTAATAATAATAATAACAATAAGTTATGATGATGATGATGATGATGATGATGATGATAATACTAATATTAACACTGATACTAGTAATGATAAAGATGATAGTAATAAAAATTATACTAGAAATAATAATAATAATAGTAATAATAATAATAATGTACTCTATGTAAGCAACTGTCATCAAATTTTGAGGTACATGTATACATAATTATGCTTCAGAACATTGTGTTGA
>JZLH01S0370663.1:14028-25305 GCA_001188425.1 Eucidaris tribuloides
TTTTCATACAAAACCTATTAACTGAGTTTTTGCAGCCCAAAATGTTTTTTGTATTTTTGGAGATTCAGTTGTGGAATTATAGGTGCAAGATCACCTGATGCTGATGCTAGTACATGTAAAATTATAGGACATATTACAAGGTCAAGAAGTCATTGTATGCTCTGCAGTGACAAATAAAATGTGAATGTCTCTACTCTACGAGAGACATTCACACTCTCTGATATGGCTCTGGCTTTCTGTCTAGCAAGTTTCACTTTCAAGGAAGTCTCTGATTCAACTGAAAAGTAGATAATATTACAAACAGAATCAAAATTAATAGAGAAATGATAAAATAGCCCTTTTAATGCATTTCTTTAACTTTTTACACACTGAATTTATTCTGACAGAATAATACTGGCAATTGTTCTATTCATATTTTCTTTGAATTTTGCTTTCATTATTGCGGTATTGAAATCAGTAATTTTTTAGTTGATGTTTACAAAGCTCACTAGATATTTTTTAGTGTCTCCCTTACAACGGAAAGGTGAAGGAGAAAAAGTATTATTACACTTGTTTAGGGTGATAGGCTAACATTGTGGAGCTTCAATTTAAACTAGATTTTAAATTCGTCACTAAGACGAATTGGTGATCCGCGTAACCGCTCCGAGCCTTAAATTTAAAGAAAATATGACAATGTATATGAATTATCATCGCATGATAAAATATGTCCCTCATCACCTGAAATTGTTTATTAAACATTAGTTGAAAATTCGACGTGCGCGTACGCGTTCGTTGCGACGCGCGGACGGTTGTGATTAGCCCCAGTGATGACTTTGGATTTGCAGTTAGTGTGAACCAAGTTTTGTTATCTTAATCCACCCCATTCATGATATATGCGCGAAATACGATTTTTATTTGTGACGTCACAGATGACGTCACAAGTATTCTACATGCAAAGTAGTAACTGAACTCTTATCTACGGATCAAAGGCTATCAGAATGAGCAATACCAGGTAGGGGTCATGGTTTATTCTAGAGAAAAATGACTGATTTAAGACTTAATACTTAAACGTACGCGTACGCGTTCGTCGTGACGCCCGCACGCATGATGACCTTTGACCTAAAGTTACTGTGTACCAAATTTGGTGATGTTACTCGACTCCAGTCATGAGATATGTCCGAAATACGATTTTTCTTTGTGCCGTCATAAATGACGTCACAACAATTTGTCATGGAAAGGGATACCTGAAATGTTATCTACGCATCATACTCTATCAGAATAAGCAATAAAAAGTAGTGGTCACCGTTAATTCTGGAGAGTTATGAGTGATTTAAAAATGCCCATTATTCACTACGCGCGCAATGCGCGCGCATTTACGTTTTTCGGACTTATTAGTGATATTTGGGTCCTATGGTCCAGGGAAAAGGTTCTAATTGATGGAGATTTCAGTCAGAAATCTAAATTTCATCGAAAAAACGACGATATTCGCCGTCAGGAAGGGTGCGCGCGGAAAAAACGCGCGCTGTACGCGCGCGCACCAAATGCTCAAATGACCTGAAACGTATGCTACGTTAATAATGAAGTCATTTGGAGCATTTTAAAATTTTAAAATTTTTGACGCCGCCTGTGTCTAGAAATCATCAGGACGCGCGCGGCACGTATTAGGTTCCAAAAGTTGAACCTTGACCTAAACTTAAGTTTCTGCCAAATTTCGTGTGTTTTATTCGACTGCGGCTTGTAGATATTGCAAATGTTAGCTAGGACTAGCTTTTGGCTTATGACGTCATTGATGACGTCACAGACATTGTCAGGAGGACATTCTGTAGGTATTGACATGGGAACTAACTATGCCAAGTTACAACATGATTGACGATTTGTTCTTGAGATATGATGCCACAAAATGACCAGAAAGAAACACGAATAAAATAAAGAAAAATAAAAAAATTCTGACGAAATCTATGGTGATCCGCGGTTAACGCGGATCACCAAAAATTTGTCAAACTTTGATATCTGAGGCTTAGCTACATAGACATGTAGTGACAATGGACAAATAAACACCTAGAATACAAAAGTTTGGGAAAGTTACACTGCAATGGCATTTTTATACATGAAATAAACAAATAAAACTCGGGGCGAGTTTTATTAACCTAGATGAACACACAGTAAGTCTATGGGAGGAAATGGGCAAGTGAATCTGGTCAACTTACGATTTTTCACTTTTTTAAAGCACTAAATAATCATTTTGAAATACAATTTTTTCAGGGCTTCATTTTTGAAAATTATTTCAAATTTTGTTTAGAAAAAAAAAAGAATTTCCCACAAAACCCTAGACATAAAACATTAAACAACATAACTATTTCCTGTAATTTACATTTTATCATTGAATAATTTGAATTTGAATTTAAATTTGCATAAATTAGTATAAGTGGTGAATTTAGACATTCTGTGTACAAATGCTGAATGCCCTACAATAAATAAACTAAAAATCAAAATCAATTGAAGAAATAAAAGAAGTATTATTGTAAATTTTTCATTGATTTGAAATAAATTTGGGTGAATTTGCATAATCAATCAATTTAAAGAATCACTGTGTGAATAACTTTAGCCAGCCCACACAAGCCCAATCAAAATAAACAAAAACTCAAAGTCAACCAATTAAGAAATACACTGTAAATGGAGATAGTAATATTTTAGTGTTTGTGAATGAATTTGCATCAATTAGCAAAATTCATGGATTACCAAATATCATGAAGACTTTTGGAGCCTTTATTAACCATTATTAGAATCAATAACAAAAGAAAAGTAGCATTTTGGGATCCTTCGAAACATACACAACAAACACAAACACATACGCAACAACACCACACAACACACATACACAACACACACACAACAAACACACACAACACACGCAAACACAGCCTACACACACACACACACACACACACATCACACACACATACTCGTAAGCCAAAAGTAAACATTGGCCATGCCAACTTTCCTACATTTTAAATATTGATATGAAAAAAAATTGGAGAGATGGCACAATTTATTTTTTTTGGGGGGGGGGGGTTGTGATTCAACAAGGAATTATAATCTCTTGCTATTCCTATATTCTTTTCACAATTCCCCTTCCAACCAAAAGAAAAATAGAAAATAAAAACAAGATAAAAACAAAATGTCCTCCCCCCCCCCAAACTCAAACAAACAACTAGAGAAGTTCTACTGCGTGCAGTCGATGGGTATGCCTCTGCCCAATGTGCCCACTATGTAGCAGCTAATAACCTAATTATATCAACAGTTAGCACTCCTATTCTGAAGTTATAGGTTTGGCACAAAGTTCATTGACCTTTGACCCTTGACTCTGACTGTTGACTCCGGTGACTCTACCAAAATATTTGTCTTTTGGTTTTGAACCTAACTGCCAAATTACATCAACAGTCAGCACTCCTTCCTGAACTAATAGGCAGAAAACGGCATTTTGGGACAAAGTTCATTGACCTTTGACACTTGACCCTTAACGGATTTGTCCCAAAATCTAATCAATTCATCCTTGCCCAGTGGTCTACCCTTAGTCCAAGTATCATTAAAATCCCTACAGCGGCACTTCAGTAATCTTGTTCACAAGAAAGTGTGGACGCACGGACGTACGGACCCACGGACGTATTGACGGACAACTCGAAAACATAAAGAGCACCCTACAGTATACATATTCCCATAAAGGAAATACTCTATCTCACTTTCATGACTCTTCTGCAGTGTGTTTTTTCATATGCATTACAAGAGAAATTTTGTGCTTGAATGCTTTACCACACTCTTGACAAGAATATGGCTTCTCTCTAGTGTGCCTTCTCATGTGCTTGCACAGATGACCCTTGTCACTGAAGTCTTTACCACACTCTTCACATTTGAATGGTTTTTCTCCAGTGTGAATTCTCATGTGTCTTATTACATTGTGTCTCCTAGTAAATTTCTTACCACATTGCTTACATGGATATGGCTTTTCTTTAGTGTGTATTCTCATATGCTGTTTCATGCAGCTCTGCAAAGCAAATGCTTTGGGACACTCGGAACATTTATATGGCAGTTCTCCTGTGTGCGATTTCATATGTACTGAAAGACTGCTTAAATGGGCATAGGCTTTTCCGCACTGATGACATGAATGCTCCTCTACTGTGTGACTTCTTATGTGTTGACGAAGATGATCTGTCCGAGCAAACGCCTTACCACACAGTTGACACTTGTGTGGTTTTTCTCCAGTGTGTGTTCTCATGTGGGCTATCAAATTGTGACTCCTAGTATATGTTTTGCCACACTGCTGGCAGTGATAAGGTCTTTCTCCAGTGTGTATTTTCATATGAGTTATAAGATAGCCCTGGTAGGTAAAGGCTTTACCACACTCACGACACTTAAATGGCTTTTCTCCTGTGTGTGTTCTCGCGTGATCTCTAAGACCACTTGGATAAGCATAAGCTTTCCCACACTCCTGACAAAGATATGGTTTTTCTCCAGTGTGTGTTCTCATATGTCGTATCATAGCCCTTCGCTCCAAAAACAGTTTTCCACACTCTTGACATTCATATGACTTTTCTCCAGTGTGTATTTTTAGGTGTCTAAAAAAGGATTTCAGCAGAGTGAACTTTTTGTCACACTTGTGACATTTAAACAACTCCGTTTCACCACAAGCTTTTTCTTGAATGACTTTTTTCTCTTGAATAACTCTTCCTTCTTCATTCTTGTAATATACTTTTCTCAAGTCAGCACTTTGACTGTGTGCATTTTTCCTCCTCGGGCTGCTTGACTCCTGGATCACATTTCGAAATGCAATTCTGAAAAGATTTAATAAAAGAAGTGATATAAAATTTGTGCAGCACAGTTTTTGCAGTTTCAAGTAAAGGATCAATTATTCATTTTTTTGCTCCAAATCTGTGTTAGACCAAGCTGTACCATGGCATTGATATACTGCAGTTTATCTGGGCCAATTTTATGCAGTCAAAACCCATGCATGGTAATGTTCTTCAAACTGTCTGATTATTTTTTAAATTTATCGCTCGACAAAACTTTTACAGGAGGGTTGGTTTTGACATAACATGCATTTCCTGTAGACCCCAATACAAGATACAGGCGACTCCCATTATAACGAAGTCCTCTGGACTGGCAGTTTTCTTTCGTTATCGAAATTTCGTTATAACCGAACAGATGAAGTACATAAAGATATATAGATAATAATTTTGGGACCTGAATTTCTACTATGTTGTAACAGAAACTTGTTATAACCGTGTTCGTTCTAGAGAGTGCACTGTATCTCATACTTAGTCTCCAACAAATTAAGATAAAAACTCATTAAACTGGCATAGTGTATGATGCATTTGATATGGTCCTTATGTACATGTATTGATAATTTGCCTAAGACAAGGTTCGAAGGTTCTACAGCCATTTGACTGTCCAAATACCCCAAAATATGAATTTATGTTTTCATAAATGAAAATCTATTTTCTGGACTGAAATTTTGTGGCTGAATTCATTTCTCTGAAAGTCAGAAATGAAATAATCTTGTTTGTTTTTTAGATATGTCATAATTGTTGTTTTGGTATGTTGCAGTGAAAGCTCTAATGGGCATATATATGTCTCCGTTTAGACATGGCAACTTTTTTACACTCCATGTACACTCACTCTCGCACTGTTTACCCGAGACATACTTACTTTACCTTTAATCAAAATCTTGTATTATTCAGAGCAGTGACGAAGATAGTAGTTTCTTATCAATTATAGTTACAGTTAATGTACTGTATTCTAGAAGGCCGACTAGGGCACATGTTGCCTTTCAGATCAGTTTTATAATGTAAACACATCATGACAAGGTTCACAGCCTTCTACCACCCTTTGACTGGCCCAAATACCCCAAAATATGAACTTTATGTTTTCATAATACAAAGATATGTTTGTTCTAGACTGAAATTGTTGTGCTGAATTCATATTCTGAAGTCAGAAATGCACAATATGCTTTGTTTTTTTTAGATATGTCATAATTTTTGTTTGGTAATTTGCAGTAAGCTACTGGGCAATATGTGAGTCTCCGTTCTAGACCATCGCAACTTTTTTGACGTCCATAGTACACTTACTCTCTCGACTGTTTAACTCCCGGACAAACTTACCTTTAACCTTTAATCCACAACTCTGACAGAGGGCAGTGACCAAAGATAGTATTTCGCTTATCAATATACACAGGTTAAATGTACATGTTTATGTCTATAAGCCAGTACTAGGGCACATGTTGCTTCGACCAGTTCATAGTAATACACATTTATGCATACCATTATGTCTGACAAAGTTGCTCTAGGCACCTGACAGGTGGCTGAGCTTGCCAAGACATAGCCACAACTAATGTAATGCATATTGCATTTTTGCGATGTCCAAATGTATTCATAAGAAACAGGTGGGCATAGTTTTTGAGTAGATTGTACAGGGTGTTTTTGATATTTGGGTCCAAAATCAGTAAATTGAAACTCGTTAAAAAATTATTTGAAAAAAGTATGAGGGCACGTATCAGCAAATCTAATTCACTTATGGGAAGTATATGGGCAATGAATTGATTAAATTTCAGGGCCTGTGGCATGATGGTTTCCTGAAATAAGTTTTTTTTAAGCAATGGCCTGATTTTTTTCACACTTTGGGTTTGGGTAGCAATTTATTGCATTTTTCTCCCGTTTTCAATTCACAAGTAAAATCAAATCCTAGATAACTCGAAAGCCAATTTAATTTGCATAAAACGAGGGGAAATTCAGCATTCTAGCCTCTTCCTATCAGATGTTAAGCGGTTCATAAAGGCGCATCACTTGTCTGAAATGGCTTTTGGTATCATTTGTCAGCGGCAAGGGTATTTCGTTGGGTTGCCACATGTAAAGTATGTAGTAATTACAGCAAAACAGTCTCACTGAGAATATGCTAGAACTATATGAAAACAAACAAAAAATGAGATAAATCCTATTTGTGAATACTCAAACCTATTTCAATGTTGCTGGTGAAAAATTTTGTCACACCAAAATGGCCCTTTTTTGCCCGTGAGAATGGCCATAAATCTTGCTTTTTCTCAAAAAGTTATGGAAAAAAAGATACAAGGTTCTAGGTTTCAAAAACTGAATAATACATTTATTTTTACGCCTACAATGACCTAAAGTATCTTTTTTAACATGTAATTTTCCCTTAAATTATTTTTTTTCACGACTTTTGTCAAGTCACTGGTGGTAAGATTTTGAACCTTGTCGCTAAAAAAAACCTCCACGAGCAGTACAACTAATATAATCCACTGGATGGGTTACTTTAACATGCAACCAAATTTACCATGTTTTTTAGTCAAGGCATTGGCAATACATGTTTTAGTTCAGATATGATTGTTCAATAATCAATAATCAAAATGTTACGATTTCTTTGATATGACACGCGTGACGGGATAGAAAAGAGGAATTGTGACAGTACTGCATTCAAATTGATTTTCCTATCAAACTACAAGTGTGACTTAAAGGGATGCGCCCTCGTAATGTACGTTTATTTACCTTACGCTTGCCCCTATTGCAAGGCCATGCGTAACACTGAACTCTGTGCTACAGTTCAGTGGTGCGTAACAACAATCGTGGCGTTGCGAACATAATTGCAGATGAGGGTCAGTTGGGCTTAGTTCCCTTTTCTTCAGGTGAATATGTGCTGCATAGTTCATGCGGGCTCGTTTTCCGAAAGTATATGGGCATTCCCGAATATTACCCGAGCTGGGCCACCTCCAAACCACCCTGATATGCGACTTTTCGGTCCCTTTAAAAGTTAGTTTTGCTGATCTAGAAACTAAATACCCTAGCTCAATTTACATGTAATTTACATTGTGCCAAATTTCCATTGTTGGGCATTTCCGTATTAAAACCTTTTGGTCAAAATTTCAAAATCCTAAAAACACAACAAATATGGTATCATTTGAAAGCTAAAACACTGAAATGTATGAATCTGAAAGAAATAATTTCATGTAATGCATCGTTGCATTGTGGCAAGGCACTGAAGTTGCCATGGTAACCAGAAACAATTTGAACCAAATTTTAATTAAAGCTTTAAAAAAACTTACTGTACATGTAAGTTTGCTAGTGTTAAAGTTGTACTTACATGTACATGTAAGGATTCTTAAAAGACAGAATTTTTTTATTAATTGATTGATTTTTTTTTACCAAATAAATCAAAAGTAGGCACTTGCAAATGTACGTCCAACCCCGTTTTAGGTACACTTTTTTTGTTTACAACAAAAGCAGCAGCAGATAAATTTTCCCTATTCAAAGCAAGCTTGATGTGTAAAAGAAAGCTCACTGCTAGTCCGGGATTTCATGTTGAAGGGGGGTCGGATGTACATGTACGGGGTTCGCCCACGAGGCCGAAGGCCCGCGAGATCAAGGGTTTTTTTTTGTATTTTTATTTTGTCGCTTCACAAGGTGCGCTCAGTAAGTGGTTTAAAGCAGTCAACCTCGTTGAAGGCGGTGAGGACAGTTTGCCTGGTTATCAGAGGGAGGGGCAGAGCCAAAAAAGTTCCCGGTAACTCCATCTAGAATTAGTGGCGTAGCCGTCAAAAATTCAACGCAGTTGGGAAGCTCGCGACACTTTCTGTTGAATTGTTCCTTGTGTGCCTTCTTGGTGGTCACCACTCCCCCCGCCGACCCCCCCGCGAGTTGCGCTTCCCGTACTCCACAACTGCCGTCTATAAACTGCAATGCCTACGTGTAGTGTGCCTTAACACGCACTGACTGCGGGCACCAGATGAAGGAAAATGAAATTAAAAAGAAAATTGGTCTCGCGGGCTGTCACCGAAGTACAGGTTTTTGTAACGTTCGATCCCCCTGTAGTCCGACCCCTTTTGACTTGTTTTTATTGATTTTCTCTGCATTGTTTCTGGATCCTTTTTCATAAATAAATATACGTCACTATTTCATTTCAACCAACATAACAATGACTTATTTTTGTTCATTTTTAACCCTTAGGGGCCAAAATTTTCATTCTCTTCATATTTGCCGGCAATAATTTTGAATGATAGTGATATATGGCAGCACATTTTGTGACAGATATTACTTTGAAGTCCTTGTATAACTTTTTGAGAACGCACATTTGTAGGCAAATTAGGCTTAACGCACACAGAATATGAAGTGGATTTTCATACAAAATGTGGTCCAACTAGACAATGCGTGCCAATTGTTGCAACCATTGGGGCAAAAATTAAAAATTTTTGTGTAAAAATGCTTTTTTTGCTGTTGTGGTTGTAGAAAACCGTTCAAATTGGCATAAACTAGCATTTTTAATGTGTGGTGTCGAATTACATAAAATTTAGTAATATGTAAAAAGAAAATCATATAAAAAAAATTGCATCAGTCTTTTTGTCTCAAACTGCCTGTGAATCTTTTTCATTGATTACTTCCTTGACTTACCAAAATATGGTGTTCAATAGATAATTGGAAGTGGGTGTAAATTATATACTTAAATTTCAAGTAAAGGAAATGCCTTATTTTGTGAGTATAATTGTTTTCCATGTAAACGCAACTTAAACTACTTTCATATATGTCATATTTTTTTGGTAAAGGTGCCAAGAGTTGATCTGTTCAGGAGTTGAATAACATGTATGCTGATAATTACCATGAAGTTTTAAGTTTGTTGGGCCGTAAACTTCTTAAGATATGGTACTTTTTACAATATTTTACAAACGGCCACATGTGTAGTCCGCACACTATGCTTTCCATGTTTAGCAGTTGTACGGTAGGTAAGTTAACATTCAGTTTTGGGCCTTGGGTGGACTCCTTAAAAGACATACCAAAATAATTATGATTTCGGAGTTAAAAGTTGAAGCATGTGGAACAGTTTGATAAAAGGGGCATGCAAATTGATGGATGCAAGGGGGTAATTTATGCACCCTAAATATCCACCTACCTGATGCCCTATACTGACACTATGTCGACTTTTTTTCCTCAGCAAAAAGTAAAGAGTTGAAAAATAAAGTTAACATTTCTCAAATTTACCACAATTTTCACAGAACCTTTGATCAATCATGTACAATATCTGATCAAAAAATTAAAGGTAATTGAAATATAGAAACATGCATTTCTAACTTGATGAAATAGTGAAATACCTCACGCGAAATGCAAGAAAAATTGCCGGCACTTTTTTTCCTCAAGCATTAGAAAATAATTCACATCTCAAAAACTTTTCCAACATTTTGAAAACCTTTGCATACCAAAATGCAGTGCATAGTATGTACTTTTTCTCAAAAAACGAAAGAAAACTTTTAGCTTTATGATTGGCTACCCTGGAAGAGGTGGAAGAGGGCAAGGTCGTCAAAATCAGTCAGCATTACGCTCGTACCATACATTTCTGTCTGGCCTCATAACTTTCTCTATAAAACAGAAGCACTGATTTTGATTGCACCAATGGAATGGCAATGAAAAGACCAGCAATTTGATACCAAACATGTGGGGTTAGTCTGTAAATTTACGCTTCTAAACCAAATTTTACTCAAATCGCATCATCAAATTTTTGACGCATTACATGGGTTTTTCAGCGTTTTCTGTTAATTAATCTTAATTAACTAAGGTTTAACGTACAGAAAATATAAAGTTACTAATTTTTTTTGAATAAGTGGAGTCTAGGGAAGATACCTGAAAAGTTACAAGTCAATTGGTAAAATTTTTAGGAAGTTATGGCAATTTAAAGTGTGAAAAGTGTGATTGGGTACCCTGATTGTGCTTCTGACCTGTTATCCCCAAGAAGGCTAATTCTTTTAAATTTGTGTACAAAGTCAATGGAGATAGTGTTCCTTTATGAAATTCATAAAACAATGATAACTTTTTTCAATTCTTATCATTGAAGTGAGTAATTTTGTGCCAACCATGGTTGCATAATGGTCTGTAAGTAAATTTCACCTTAAAGGCACTGTATAACAGTGTTTCCAGTTTTAAAAACTCTGAGCCGCATGATTCCCCATGTAACTACCAGTGTCTCTGACATGGTCTAAAAATGTAGCCCTGAAAAAATTGCAGTTTAAAACGATCAGTAAGTATTTTAAAAAAGTAAAAATCATTGAGAGACCATTCCAGCTTTCCCCCATAGACTGCTGTGTTGCAGAATTTCCTATCGCCCGATAGGAAATTAATGTGCCACTTTGAATCTGCACATATTGTACTAGTGACAGCATAACTGTCCAAACTTTTGTGTTCTATGGTGTTTATTTGTCCATCCAAACACTACCAGATATGTCAGAAAGCAAGGTTTGACAATTTTTTAAAT
>JZLH01S0370707.1:0-13243 GCA_001188425.1 Eucidaris tribuloides
TCGTCATCCAGTAGTGAACTAATTGTGTGTATACATTGCAACACCCGATGTGTTACATATCCATGGTATTGCGCAATTATACATGTAGATACCAGTTGTGGTGTTAAATGCCACCAAAATCACCAAAAAGAGTTACTTCAAACACTTATAGTATTTCCTTTAACACAAAAAGGTTTCATTTCTTTTCACGCTGAAATTATTGAGGGGATAATATTGACAATTGTTCTGTTCATATTTTCTTCAAATTTTGCTTTCCTTATTGTCGTTTTGAAAATGGTATTTTATTTATAGATAATACTTAAGTACATGTACACTACAGTTCTAATATTTTTGTGTCTCCTGTACAAAGGTGAAGGAAAAATAATCATTAGACTGTTCAGTTTAGTTGTGCATGTGTGCACAGATGCAACATAGGCGCTCAAAGAGTTAAATAATCAACACTATTCTGATATCTGTGTTGAATAACACCTTGGTGATAAATCTTACACCCAGTGTTTGCAGTATGTCTGCATATACTCCAATTGAACAATTTCCTCACTTATCACCGGGAGTATTAACATTAATAATGCAAAATTACGGTCGTATTCGGTGCGTAGTGAATCGTGCACCCCCAATGGAGAACGAGTTAGGCTAATCGCAATTAATAGGCCATATAATGACGTTATAAAGCAATGTCATGGCAACGCGTCGTGTAGTTACTGAGTGTTGGGGTCACAAATCCGTATTGTCACAAAAGAACGCTGCTTTCAAAGAAATATCGCGACGGTTTTGGTTGAAATAAATTTTTTTATGGGACCGTAAATCCTTTGTCACACTTAACAGGAAACCTTTCAATTCGGAGATAGTTGCGTGACGAAACAGAATTCCGCAGAAGTTAGTTTCGTTCCGTAAACCCATGGGGTCGGTGCAAGGTGCATTGTGTCTGCATTTATTTCTGGTTTCGTTTCTTTTCTTTTTCTGCAATAGGATTATTGTATCCTGGTCACAGTTGGACTGTCCACGTCGTCTTTCAATCAAACGGGAACAGATTTCGAAATTATTCTAGTGAGAGAAAAGAAACTTTTTCGTGACTGCCAAAAGCTACAATACGGCATTCCATTCTGTGAAGAACCACTGAATTGATGCCCGTTTCCTCCATGCAGCCTTCAGTGAAATTCTGACGTTATGAGTTCAAGAATGGAACCCAACTCCAGTAGCACACTGTTCATTTTCTGATATATTCATTTATTTATTTATTTATTTATTTATTTATTTATTTATTTACTTATTTATTTATTTAGTTATCTCGATTTGTAATAATTTGTAATAAGAAACCATTTTATTGAATTGCTCACAAAGAAATGCATTCGCATAATCAAATATATATCAAATTATTTAACTAAAAGTGTAACAAAAAGTAAGCGATATCACACGAATGATAAAACAAAAACACCGAATGCAGTAACTGCATGCCCTCCTAGCATGTACACGATGAGATATCAAATTGAGTTTGCAGTGCGTTAATCTTGGCTGTCTTTTTAAGTGCAGAGGCGTCGATCCGTGGGGGAGAGATCGCCCCAACAAACATATAGATTCCCCCCCCCCATAATTTTGACAACTTGAAAAATTCATAATATGCAATGCAAATATGTTTTAAAAAGCATTGGAAAGCACTATAAAACCATTAAATATGGCATAAAAATACAATAGGTACAAAATTGTCCATTTTTCGGTGCGCTTCCGTATTACAATTTCATTCTGTATTACAATTTTACCAAATTTTTGACATTTTCCCCTTTGCCCCCCCCCCAATCCGAAGCATGGATCGACGCCCCTGGATCAAAAAATACGACAACAAAGAAATTGAGAACCCCTGGTTTAAAAATTACTTCAAAATTATAATTCTCCATCAACATATTCTATTCATAAAGGCACTAAATTGTATGAATTTAGTATGATCCGTTGTCTTCAGTTATCGTTTATGTATTTTACCAAGTGTTGCTAGATAATGGTTTGATTTATGTCATTTGAAAAAGCGAAAGCAAATAATTAGTTTATATACGCCGTTAAAGTTGATATCAACTTATGTAGAGCTTACTTCCAAAAAGCACTACACCTACTTCCAAAAATTGAGTTTATTATCATCAGTGCATTAGTCACCTATTCACGTAGCTTTGGAGTAAAATTTGCAGACAATTACACAGACAAGTGTAAACATATTGCAATTTCTGTCATATTTTCCAAAAGCCAAACATTCAATCACTTAATAAGAGGAATGCATTTTCCCCAGTAAATAATCTTGTAATATAAAACATTATAAAAACGCATGATCTCACAAACTAAATACAAATAAAAACTTTGATTGCTAAAGTGGCATTGTATATAGTCAATTACATGTTCACAGTTGAGTGATTTTTAATTTTTAAAAATCGCTCTCCAGGAGGCAAAAAAATCAGTAATGAAATATTAAGCTATACAAATATTTTTGTATGCATCTGTATGAAGAACGAAAGAAAGAGGAATGATACGGTATTGCCGTAATAATAACATTTAGAACCCTTTGCAAATTTAAAGGCATCATGTTTCAGTTTTAAGAAAGTATGAGCTACATATTCCTCCATTCCAAAAGTGTCTGTAACAAGGTTGAACAAATGCACCACTAAAAAATTGGTCTTTGAGACGATCATTTAGTGCATTATAAACGTGAAATTTATAAGTATCCGGGTTTTTTTTCATGCCCAGTTTCACCCATAGACTGCTATTATAGTTAAAAGTTGACAAAATGCTTCATATTTGCGACTTTATCCTTATATCTTGCCAGTGGAAACAAGTTTCCAAAGTTGTGTATGCTAGGGTGTATCAATATCCATTTCACCGCTAATATGCAGCTCAGAGTTCACAGGCTAACGATTTTTATGCCTCCGCAACGAAGTTGCCGGAGGCATTATGTTTTCGGGTTGTCCGTCCGTGCGTCCGTCCGTCCGTCCGTCCGTCCGTCCTTCCGTCCGTCCGTCCGTCCGTTACCGGATCTCGTTACCGCGATAACTTGAGAACCCCCGATCGATTTTTGATGTCAACTAGACAAGGTATGTTTATTATGATGCCCCCAATGAACTGATTAGATTTGGCCGCTTGAAAGGTCAAAGGTCAAAGGTCACCGGGCTTAATAATGTTGATTTGGCGGCGTTACTGCGATAACTCGAGAGCGGCCTTGTCGATTGTCATGTAACTGGGTGACAGTATGTATTATGACCACCAATGAACTGATTTAGATTTCGGAGGCTGAAAGCAAAGGTCAAAGGTCCCGGCCTCAAATATGTCTGATTTGGGCTCGTTACCGCAATAACTTGAGTACGGCCAGTTGAATTTTCATGTAATTGGGTGAAGTATGTATTATGAGCGCACCAATGAACTGATTAGATTTTGGACCTGAAAGGTCATCAAGGCTCACAGGCTCACGGGCCAAAATATGTCTGATTTGGGCTCTTACCGCGATATAAGCTTGAGAACGGCAGTTGCGATTTTCTGTAACTTGCGGTGAAGTATGTATTATAGCACCAATGAACTGATAATTTGGCAGCTGAAAGTCAAAGGTCACCGGGCCTACCAATATGTCTGATTTGGTGCTCGTTGACCGCGATATACTGAGAACGGCAGTTGAGATTTTCATAGTCTTGGGTGAAGTAGTAATTATGAGCACAAGAATGATTAGTTTTGGGACCATGAAAGGTCAAGTCAAAGGTCACCGGGCCTAAAATATGTTCTGGATTTTGCGGCTTGTACCCGCGAATAATTGAGAACGCCAGCCTGGTATATTCATGTAACGATGTGGGAGATCTTATATAAGGTACCAAGAAACATAATTCCGGTATAAGGTCAAAAGAGTCGAAGTCACAAGGCTCTACTTTCGTGTCTTTACACGTAACATGAGAATGGCTTATCGCACTATTGATGTAACTGGGGTGAAGTACATTAAGTGTTATAATGTCCAATTAGAACGAATTTGGGGTTAAAGGGTCAAAGGTACGAGGACGTCCTTACTTAATATCTTTACCACGATAACTTGAGAACTTAGCTTATCGGAATATTGAGAATTTGAAATGAAAGTATGGGGCATAAATGAAGTTTCAGAGTTGAACGGTCAAAGGTTAAATGCCCCATACATTCAACAGTTCAAGAATTGGACGGGGGTGCGGAAGGCATACCCATCGGCAGGCGCAGCCAACATTGCTCTAGTTTTTCTCAAATTGTAATTCCACATTATGTCTTTAAAGAGCATTGACATGATTTGAGAAGTAAAAGAAATGCATCAAGAACCAAACATTCTGAACCATATAGGGCTACCAATATATACCATGGTTAGCGTAAATTCAGGATGGAAGGATTTGTTTTGAATTTATTTCCTTGCGGAGAAAGAAGCATTAATCTAATAGTATTGAATTAATCTCTGGCCCTGATAGAAATTGTTCCGATAGAAATTTTAACATCAAATTTCAACGTCACCGCTTTTTATAAAAATAATTATCCCTCAAAGAGTAAATGTTTGACTATAAAATTTTCACAGCACAAACCTTAAAGGTAAATAACATGATTAGGGGCAGTCCTCAACTTGGGGTGAAACTATTCTAGAAACAAGTAAGCTATGCAAGATTGTGCTGTGAAAATTTTGAAACCAAAAGTTGATTCATTTTAAAATAACTTCCATTAGTATGCCTTGTCAGACAAATCCGTTGTGTATTGCATGCTATGGTCTCCATTTCTATCGGGGCTCGAAAGAAACAAAATGCTAGTATGTTCATGCCTGATTCGGTTTAAGTAAATAAATTCAAGATGAATGCTTCCAGCCAGGAGATACACTCAGGCTGGAGTATCCATTAGTATATTTTTCAACCAATTTGGTTCCAGAGACATTTGTCCCCAATCATGTCACTGCCTTTAAATAGTATGATTCTGGGAGTATGTGTCCTAATTTGAGGACTACTTGCAATCTAGACATTTCCCTTTAACGTCAGTCATTATGTTTATGTTTAATTAATAGAACAACGTACATTCGGCTATGCAGTTTGTTGACACGAATGATGTGTCGACCCAGGAAGAGGTTCTGACGTATGGAGGAAGAGAGTCCATAGCAACGTTTTGGCGGCATAGTTACACGTATAGTTCCACTAGCTGGAGCATCAGATGATTTTTGCTTCATGTAGTAGTTGATTTGGTCGTCTGATTTGAGCAATATACGTGGGTGCTTTGTAAGTGTGTGAGAGTTGGCCTTTGGGCATGATAGAGTGAAGATGTTCACTCTTGAAGGAACAAAATATAGAAAAGAATGGATTTAGAGTGTATCTAGAGTGAATTTGGAGCGATCATCTGTATTTTCACTAACGCTGGAGTTATGTCAAGCATCACTTGGGATCCCCGAGTGAGTTGATAGTGAATTTTGAGTGAATATGTACATTTTTTTTTTACTCATGTTGGAGATGCTTCATGGAACATTTAAGATGATCAGATCTTTGTGATCCCAAGGTCACGTTAAAATGAGTGAAAAGCATATCTGTTTACTTGAAATTTATTGTAAATTCACTCTTAATACCCTGTTTTCTTCTGGTTTTTTTTTTTTTTGGTCTGTCGGTGTCCTTTCTGTTCATATGTTAGTTGTGCGTGAGCCTGTGTGTGTCTGTTTGTGTGACTACGTGTATGCCTTTATTAGCATTTGCTTTGAAATTATCAAATTCATTACAACTGCCAAATGCTTCAACGAAACGAAAGAAAACAAAACTTAAGTTTTGTTTGCATACATGCAAGTTTCAGCAATGCAACTGGATTTTTTATTTTGAACAGATTTACATCATACTGAAGGGAATTCACCGGAATTTCCCTCGAAATGACTCTGTCACTTTAAAATTATTCAGCTTATGTTTTAAGAGAGTATAATAATTTCAGGGACACATCTTAAAGTAAAACTGGGAGTAAGATTACACCTCTGTTTGAACATTAAAATATATATATATGTATATATACACAGTGATCATATATTTTTTTCATAGTCTTTCGTGTATTTGATTATAATAATTATACATATATTTATGTTATAATACCGCTTCATTGCCTGGTATCTATATCTATTTCAACGCTATCGGACCTTTGATTTAATTTCCGATTTCTTGTGCGCTATGAATACCATTGCAACTTGCGCACCTGTCTGCTCTGCGCGTAATATTGGGCTTTGCGCATAACGCGCATTCATTTGAATTGCACGATGTTATTGTATCATGTAGTCATAATCATAATTGCCTGATGATCGCAACATGTGTGAAACTCTGAGTAGCAATAAATCAACGGTGAACCTGTAGTCCACTTGTGTGTATTATCTTGTTTGTTTATATGTATTTATACATAGTTTATTCATTTAATATCGGAACCCATCAAACGAAGTTAAAATGATTAAATACATTACATATTTTCTAATAATTTGCACTAGACATATTTTAAACTAGTAGGAGTATCACACTTTTGTTTTGAACATGAAAAATATCAACATTTGCATGTAACGTCTGCAAAAATAGGAATGAAAATATCTTCACGGATGAAATAACTTTAATTAGCAATATAAATGTACATAATGTACATATATAAATGATCCAATGTTATATAAAACCATGAAACTACAATAAAAACGTCAATCATTCCGTGTTATATAAAACCATGAAACTACAATAAAAACGTGAATCGTTCAGTGTTATATAAAACCATGAAACTACAATAAAAACGTCAATCATTCAGTGTTATAGCTATCTATCTATCATTCTATGTATGTATGTATCTATCTATCTATTTTTAAGTTATGTACTACGTACCACTCCAAAATATGAAATCTACTCATTTTCCTTTTTTCTGCTTCGCTCTCTGTGTATATGATACCAGTTTATTATACATTTTTTGTATGGATTTAAATTGCGTACAATTTTACCTTTTTTTATTGATAGATAACAAGGAGAATACAGCATTCAATCTCCACGTTTACATGTTAATGGCGTCAAGGTACCTTGCCATTTATTTATCCTTTTTGCGATTCATTAAAGCAAAAAAAAAAAAAATAGCGTCCCTGACACCATAATTTCTGCTGTATGCATGTCGGGTTCAAAGCGGGCGGTTTCGATCTTTCTATGCAATTCTGTGCTGCACTGTTTACGTGCAGCCATGGCAATACAGTATACATCGGGCGCGTGTGCAACTCTTATTCAGCACGGTGATTTGAACACGAGGTCGTTCATAGTTTCCATGGCAGTAATTGTTCGATTGTTTTTTCCTCTTCATTAAATGTCATAAATCAAAGGATAATTACCTTATGATGAAATATACATTTTATTAGCTTGGATAACAAATTCCAATGTTTCAGAATGATCTATAAGAAATATAACCTATTGTTTCTCCCTTTCGTAAATAAAAAGCAGAAAAAGATAACGCGTACTGAAAAAGCAATGTTTGGGCAATTAATCGTCTTTTTTTTTTTTACATCTCTGGCAGTATTTTTGGCAGGTTTGAGGCACACGATGTATAGATATTGGGGGCAATGGTATGTCTATAGACATCTCAGTGACAATCACGCATGTTGGCAGATATCAATGCTCATATACTATTAAACCCACTGAAGCGTGTATGTGAAGTTCAAATATACAATTTTTGAAGTCGACTGTTGCATACATGAATTGTGTGGACAGGAGGAAAGACAGAGCAGACCTTGAGTTCTTGACTAGTCTTCTACATCGATTCGTGTAAATAGAAATATATACAGGCGATTTTGTTTCTTCTTCCACAGGTAGGATGATTATTATTCTTTTATTTTCATTTGATATTGGTTCAACAATTTTGTAGGCAGTTTGGACCAGGATTTTAAAGTATTCCGTTGGGTTTATTGCATTTTTACTCTACGTGCACTGACAGTCACCCTCCTTTGTGATCTATTTCGTAGTTATCATAACGCATTTACCACATCACTCTCGGCATGTCCGTCTCTTTGAATTATCAATAATATCAAATATTAGCAGGAAGACAAGGCAACAACAACATGATTGACGCTGATTAAAATTCCCATTTTGTCATAACATCAACAGAATTTGGGGGTGCTTATAAGCCCAATTTAGACCTACAGATTATCCTTATTGGCACCATATTCATGCTTTCAAGAGCCATGTATACGTCAAAATACTCCCAATAAGCAACAAGATTGTGATGTTAATAAAAAATGTTTCTGCTATTGTAACAAAATGATTCCACAGGAAGCATTTTAAAAACCAGTTCCTCTTAGTGTTAGTGTGTACTACTACTACTACTATTAATACCGCTGCGACGGCGGCTGCTGCTGCTGCTATTACTACTACTGCACATACTACTAGTAGTAGTAGTAGTACTACTACTACTACTACTACTACTATTACTACTACTACTACTACTACTACTACTACTACTACTACTTCTACTACTACTACTACTACTACTTCTACTACTACTACTACTACTACTAGTAGTAGTAGTAGTAGTAGTAGTAGTAGTATAGTAGCGGTAGTAGTAATACCACTGTTGTTGCTACTATGCTACTGCTTCTATTATTCCTGCTCCTATTACTCCTCCTCTTCCTCCTCCTCCTCCTCCTCCTACTCCTACTACTACTACTACCACTACTACTACTAGTAGTAGTAGTAGTAGTAGTAGTAGTATTATGGTAGCGGTAGTAGTAATACCACTGTCTGTTGTTGCTACTTTGCTACTGCTTCTATTATTCCTGCTCCTATTACTCCTCCTCCTCCTCCTCCTCCTCCTACTACTACTACTACTACTACTACTACTACTGTTGCTACTACTACTACGCCTACTACTACTACTACTACTACTACTAGGCCTACTACTACTACTACTACTACTACTACTACTACTACTACTACTACTACTACTACTACTACAGTCATGTACTACTATTATTATTATTACTCCTTCCACTACTGCTACTAGAAACAACTATAACTAGTGCTATTTATACTTCTACTACTACTTCTACCACTTTTGCTACTTGTAATAGCAGTAGGAACAGTTGTACGTATAAGTATTAAGTTGGGGACGTGATTTTTCCAAAGAATAGGCATTACTGGAATTTCAAAGTATCATTCACGTATTTTTAGGCACGCTTAAATCCTCTCAGTTCTGTTGCATTAAAAGCAAAATAATATTCTTACACGTAATGCTTGTCTTCCTTGAGTTATGCTGAATTTTGTACTTTTTATTTCATATCTATATAAATTGCCGTTGTGGTTCATTTCGGACATTATTTAGCTCTAAATAGGGAATTGCAGGGAAGAACCACACGTAAATAGACGTATCTATGTTCAATCCCAAGAAATGTCCAAATAAATGAAGGGGCAAGATTGAAAAAAAAATAACAGTTTTTTTCATAATTCTGATAATCATAATTTCATGAAAGCAATAACAGAATACCAATAACGATTTTTTTTTTCAAATCCGTATTTTGTCACTTACCGTAATTAAAAATGACTATTTTTTTTAAACATATTGATGGATTCAAGATATATGAAGGCTCATTGCGTATTATTCTGTCGATTAATATCTGACAGCATATTTTTATGATATATTTCCTGATTTCTGAAATGAGCTGCAGGTAAATGGTATATCTATATTGCTGCGTGTGTAACAATAAAACATTATGTAGTAATCAATCATCTAACAGTAAAAGGAGATTTAAACTCTCTCCATCTGTCTTTCATCACTTGCAACGTATCCTCGGCAAAAACAAGCAGTCAATTAACACGAGTGTATTGAAAGTTGGGCAAAAAAATGGTTTCGATATTGAATAGTTACGCAATCAATGATGTGAGTAAAATTGACAATGAGCATGGGCGTAAATCCGGTCCGAGGAATAGGGGAGGGGGGGGGGTAGATGATGGATGAAATTTCTAGATTTTGGGGACATCCCCAAATCAAGGGCTATTGGGGGGGAATCAGATTATAGTCGGATGGGGGTGTGCCTCTGAGAACTCCGAACCCATACCCACATTTAAGGGTCCTTTTCCCGTAAATGGGCATCCTTTTCAAAGGTTTCAAAAAATTTTGGCGCGCGAAGCGCGAAAACTTGAAAGTAGGATATGTTTGCGCAAAAATTGAAAAAACATATGTTTGCGCGCGAAGTGCGCCGAAAAATGGCAAATTATGAGTGTTTGCGCGCGAAGCGTGCAGAAAATTTGAAAAATTGAAACATGGGACCCATGTCTAAGGATCTTTTTCATGAAAAGGGGACCCATCCATGACCCATGTCTAAGGATTTTTCTTGAAATAGTCACCCTTCCCAATATTCGTGAGTATCCCCATCCCGGGGGGATATTTCTTGAAAAGGGGACACCTACAACGTGCAGAAATACTACTAATGACATATAGCTTTTCTTCTGATTACATTTTAGACCTTTCATATAATGTGTTTCTCGATCTTTTGCTGTAATATAAAAACAATAAATACCATAGCATTAACTTTTGTAGTTGGGTTTTCATGGCCTATATCAATGTGCGAGCGAGCGAAACGAGCGAGAAAATTTTTAGGACCTGTGAGACTGCATGGTGTCCAATAACATCTTATAAAATGGGAAAATGCTTCTAAAATATCTCAGATTCAGAGACTGAAAAGACCTTCAAACATAATACCATTATCAAGTATTAATGCGAGCGAGCGTATAGCGAGCGAGCCTGAGAAAAATCGAAGTAAGTTGCCCCAAGTCGTTTCAAATTCGGGTCACAAATTAAAGAGGAAAAGGGGGACATTTTAGGAAGCAGTATCACTTAAAAGCCGGTGGCGGCAGTTAAATTAGAACGGGTGCTTTAACTTGTGAAAAAAGGGCCATTGTCAAAGGTGTGGGTTATCAGAGGCGGAAAAATTGACAATTGTCTTATCTAAAAAGAAACGATTGGGCTCCTTATGTCCTCACGTGAAAACATCTGAGTTTTTTTTTTCTGTTTCATTAGGCCTATATTTTGCGTTATCTGTGCACTAAATAGGGATATGGATATAATGCCCAGTTTGGACCGATGGAAAAACGCGTTAGTAATGAACATGAAAGAGAAATATTGTAATATATGTTTAAAATCGGAAACATCGGGATATTCAGATAACAATATCTTTAGCATTTTAACATTTAAAATATCTTAGTAATAATTGAGTAAACACAAAAATATTTTTTATTGAAAAGTGGGTTTATATTATTTTGTACAGCCCCTTCGCGAAAAGTGGTGGGATACATCCCCCACTCCCTCTCTTCCCAATTTACGACAGTGTTCTTTAATTCGGGCAGTTGTGATTGCTGGTCTCTGTCTGCCAGTGTAATACTACACTCTAGAACCAACATCTTAAATAAATATAAGTTAAAAGTCGGAGGAACTACACATTTTCAAAATGATTGATTATAACTATACTATATCTTATAGTGGAGACTACCTTTGAAACAAGGCCATACGCAGGAATTTTCCGGGCCGAAATGTTCCAATTATTGATGGAAAGTGCAAGCGAGGGAGCAAAGCGACCGAGCGGGTGCTTTTGAGATTTTAGAATTAAAATTTGAACGATCTTAAACACTTTAAAGGCATTTAAGGAGTAATTCTCATTATAGCAATTTTATCAATGATTGATTAATAAAAAAAAATATCTCGAAAAGTGCGGGGGGATGATTGTACAGGCCAACCCCCCCCCCCCCCCCGTCCTCGGGATTTACGCCAGTGACAATGAGTATTATCGAAAGGTATAGGTAGACATTTATATAAACAATTTCTGCTTTAAAAGAATTTATGATTAGGTTTTTAATAAGGATTTGATTAAAAAGTTTAGGTATTTGTTTGCTGGGTAATGATTGGTTAATCGGAAGTGACAAATATCTTTTCTAACCAACAACTTGATAATTTTATTAACCAACACAGTCGGACTAATATATGACCGGAAGTTTAAGGGACAGTATACGACCAGAGTTGGTTAAGAGTTTGCTATACCATTTTAAGAGTGCACGGTTCTTTATCTCAATGTTTCAGAATTCTTAGGCCAAGGCGGCCGCTTGGACTAGAGCAGACATGTCGATTTCTGCTATTGGCCTCACCAGCGTATTGCTTCTTCTTTCGCTCGATTTAGTTTCAGCTTCAGAAGGTACGTCGTCACTCAAACCATTTTTATGAAAACTTATTGCTCATTATGATTATTGGTGCCTTGGGACTTTAAGCTCAGTGACATGATTGGGTGAAATAAAACATGCCTTTAGAACCAAACTGGTTGAAAGATAAACCAAATGTACACCAGCTGGGGTGGATCTCCTGGCTGGAAGGATTTGTCTTGAGTTTGTTTACTCAAGGAGAATCAAGCATGAACAGGCCATCAGTTTAATTCTATTGGGGCACGGTCGATTTAATCCCCATAAAAGGCTACACTACAAATTTGTTTGTTACAAGGCATACTGATGGAATTTTTTTTAAATGAGTCAACTTTTGACTACAAAATTTTCACAGTAGAATCCCTGCATAGTTTACTTGATTCTAGAATAGTTTTAACGCCAAGTTAAGGACTCCCCCAATCATGTCATTTACCTTTAAGACAAATAAATTGTATATATTTTTTTGTACTGTAAATATAAAACCCGCTGCAATTTCAAGTGAGAAAGGTTATAATAAACAATTCACAGTCTTATCCAAGCAAGGTTACGGTGAGTGTTGTCAAATTTTCGCAAGTTAAATTTTGGTTTATGTTGATATTTTTTTTTTACTCACTTATTTATTTATACAAATTATGAAATGTAAAAAAAAAACATGTTCTCTTTATTTCATAAAATGAGTGTACCTGTGTACTGTAAATATTAAACCCAGTGCAATTTCAAATGCGAAAGGCTATTAAAAATATCTCACTGTCCTTATCGAAGCACGGAGTATTCAGTGAGTGTTGTCGAATTTTCGCAATTATTGTATTCTGGTTTATATTGTTATTCACATGTTTTTTTTTTCTTATTCACTCATTTATTTCTTTAAACAAAATATGGATCTTGCCTCTTTTGATGAGGTTTTTGTTTTTCGTTCCTATCTTGATCATGAAATACTGTGTTTTATGTAAATGATGAAAAGCTACAATACTTATAGTACCATTTCACTCAGTTTGAAGTTCTCTTCTAATTTGACGCATGGTGATTGTAAAATAACCGTTCAAGATTGTTTGGAATGGACCACTTAATCCGTTGCAACCGTT
>JZLH01S0370751.1:0-18206 GCA_001188425.1 Eucidaris tribuloides
ATGTGAACAGATGGTATTCTAAAAATGTCACTATAGTACAGAAAAGAGTAGTTGAAAACAACAGAACATTTCGTTTTGGACATAGTGCTACACAATATAGTGATATTGAAAAGGTAATAAAGAACCTCCCGCTTAATAAAGCAACGGGTCCTGATAATCTCCCCGCAAAACTGCTTAAACCTGTAGCCCCAATCATCGCCTTCCCTATTATGCATATTCTTAATCAGTCTTTTCGAACCGGCATTGTACCCAGAAACTGGAAATGCGCCAGAGTCACTCCAATTTTTAAAGGAGGTGACAAAACATGCATGGAAAACTATAGCCCCATTTCAGTTATTCCATTCTTGCCAAAATAAATGGAAAAAATTGCATATGATCAAGCTATTAAAATACCTAACGGAAAACAATATTTTAACTGATTGTCAGTCGGGTTTTAGAGCTATGCATTCAACCGGAAAACGCTCTTCTCAATGTCAGTTGAAAAAATGGCTAAAAGAAATCGATATGGGAAGGTAATTGGTCTAGTAATGATCGATCTTAAAAAGGCGTTCGACACAGTCGACCACAATATTTTTGCTGTACAAATTGGAAATGAACGTTTTGATGAATCCACTGTTGAAATGGTTCAGGATGTTATTTTGAAGATAGGCGACAGTTCACTTCTGTAAATGGTTATATATCTCAAGAAAGGAACTTAAACGTGCGGAGTCCGCAAGGGTCTTTATTAGGACCATTGTTATTCACTCTCTTTTGTAAACGACATGCCAAGTAGTGTGCAGTTTTGTGAATTGTCATTTGTATGGCCGATGACACTTTGTTTATTCACTTCGTCGAAAAACCCCAATGAAATTGAAACAAAGTTAAAGAAAGATATCTTAAATCTGTCCAATTGGCTAGATGAAAATAAACTCATGGTCAACTCTAAAAAATGTGAGGTAATGTTTATCGGAACACGAACAAACGCTTAAAAAATGACATAAGAATCTCGAAATTGTCGTATTCCATCAATGGAAATGAAATAAAAAAGGTTGAATGTTGCAAATATTTAGGAGTGGTAATTGACCAATATCTTACGTGAACGATCATATGTCGATCATGGGAAAAAAAGGTAATAAAATCTGTTTATTCTTCTGAAAAGATTACGCCCGTTAATCAACCAGCGTACTGCCTTAATTTTCTATAAAATCAATCATTACAATGTAACCTTGATTATTGTAGTTCTGTCTGGTCCAAAGGTTCTAAATCCCATCTTAATCGGTTACAGTTAATGCAAAATAAATTCCCTTCGTATCTTGTTATGAATGATAGACTACATGTTTCCAACGAATGCTTTGTTTAACACGCTAAAGCTTGAACACACTCCAGGTTTCGATGGTTAAAACTTGTAGCACGTGCAATATACCGAGCCATAAACAAGCTTTGTCCACCTTATCTTAGCAAAATATTCCGCTTTCGCGAAACATTCTATAACACAAGATCTAACCTGAAGAAATTAGATCTTATACAAGCCAAAAACGAACATGGCAAACGATCCCTCACTTATCGAGGAGCTAACAAATCTGGAATGAACTCCATTTTACCCGCAGTCAGCACCTGTATCATTAAGCGCTTTTAAAACGCTTTCTAAATAATGACCCCTCTCGAATACACGGTTTAACTAATCTATGATTCTATACAACACTTTGTACAATACCGAATTGTGCTGTAAAGCAATGATTACCCCCATTTCTCGCCACCTGGTGTTATTATTGTGATGTTCTTGTCCCCTTTTTTACGTTTAGATTTACCTGTAAGTCCCCTTTTTATTCGGTTTACTTTAAACAGTCCTATTTTGTCGCATGTCGTATGCAGTGTTCCATTTAGATAATTATTACAGTAAATTTTGTGTATTTATTTACTTGTCTAATAATTTGAGTAGTTATATTATTTGCACATTGTATGCATTTAATGCTATTTACTCTTTTAGACGACATGTGTTTTTTTTCTATAATAATTGTGCCATTTGTAATTATCATAATAATTTGAAATGTTATTTTTTTAATGTATGGTATGGACCCCTTGGAAATCAGCCCCTGGCTGAAAGGGTAATCCTACCATGAGTTGGTGAATAATATAAATAAATAAATAAATAAATAAAAATCCCCACTGCTGACAAAGTACTTACACAGAAATCTATATGTGGGACTATGTTAAGTGTTGCCATACTCACTGCAGCAACGGAGACTACTCCGTCAGATACTCAAACTGCCAATTCCTCAGCTTTTTATTGCATATGAAGTGAATTAGTCCCACATTATAATGCACATGTAATTTACTCTCAGCTGGAAAATAGGAAAATTTGAAATTTTCATGAAAGATTTTCCATCATCAATCTGTACTGTGTATTCTCTTTAAAGATAGAGCTCAGGATTTGCACGCTAAAATCAGCTCAAATCGTTCACAATGTGGAGATTAGTATAAATAAACACCTGTCATAGAACCTTTGGGTAAATAAGTAGTCTTGGTAAAAATCTGGACGTTTACATGTTAACATTTGCAATTTTACTAGTTTTTTTTTCTCATAAAACAACAAGTTTGTGACATATGGATTTCAAACTTTCAACACACCATTTGTACGTACTAACCTACCGTTTGGTAGTGATAATAAATTGAAATGACGGACTTGGAAATCCTGAAACCTATCTTGAACGTCAATAGACGTTAATACTTGTGTTTCAAGATTGTTTCTCTAAAATAAGCTTATTTAACATGTTTAAAGGGAAATACAACGCAATTCCTTAAATTACACTGAAAAACAAGAGGATGTGCTTCTTACCCATGGTTTTAATCCCAAAACATTGGTTCAATTGGTTCATTTATTACAGCTGTAAGTGTGAAACATCAATCATAACCCATCGTACAACACACGTTCAGGAATAATAGCTTGCAATGATTTTCAACAAAAATATGGAATATAATTTCTAATTAACCTTAATTTTGTGACAAGACAACATGCGCTGTTCCGGTTTCACTGCTGTTTGCGCGGAATTTCGTTGCTAATTGGTTCCATCTTTTTTTTTCTTTTGGCTTGAACAGTTGTGGCAAGTGTGATATTACATTCAGTTAAAGTATAAATCAAAAGAAATCGACCTGCTCTTTTGTTTGATCGAATCCAAACGAAAACCTAAGCGACTTACCTGTTTCACACTGATTCCCTGTGAATCCATCCATGCACGCACACTTGTATGAAGGGTTCTCGTCTAGATCCGTGCAGGTTCCATTGTTTCTGCATGGACTACTATAGCAGGCAGGTAAGGCTGATTATAATGAACATAAATCTTAAGTTGTTTTCTAAATCCTCCGCTAAATTATCATTGACAGGATTATCCATAAACTGAAATAGACCGATAACTTTCTTATTTTGCACTGGATGATAAGTTGTATTTGGTATTCTTGTCAAATTTGGAGTGAATTTTTACCCAAAGCAAAGAAATCCAGAATATGACTCGCCATAGAAAAGTAAGGCCTGGGATCGCTTCTCTTACTGATAGAATAAATACTCAAATTTGGATGTAAAAGTTTGCTACATTCAAAAACTTTTCATTAGCTCTCGCACGAAGAGTGAATATTCCTCTCTTTTATATTTATACAGTGGGAACAGAAACAAGACGGTCAAGCAAAATCTAGGGAGATATCACATACGTAAAGAGACAAATTGTATTATCAGTAGAAATCATCAATGTCAAGGAATTAAAAATATATATATATATCTAGCTTTCAGTGTTACAAAATTTCGAAGAATGAGTGGAAGTAGCGAGTATATGTTGGGCAATCGCAACCGTTAATTTCTATTTCTTACTATAATCCCAAACATTGTTATCACTCAAACACTGAAGCGGTTTTTAGTTGTTCTTGTAATGAAAATTCCTGATGACTTTGCACACACTTACCTTGACACGTGAAATTCGGAGTACTCCAGCTACCATCCTCTTGACAGTAACTTACGGGCGGGTTGTCCGGTAAGTAACCGGGTATGCATGTATAGACAACCACTCCTCGGTAGTAGTCAGACAGCACTGTGACATTAGAGGTGTCTTGTAGTTCAGGAGTACTGCCATTGCATACCACAGCTAATCATAAAACAACGTTAATACAGTCATATCAAGGATAAATATGGAATCATTATATTCGTCATTGTAAGTTTGTTGATACCTGGTTAGTCAACTGCGTATCGTGTGATTAATGATATTCCAACTAGATTCATTGAGGTGTCACCCTTGTGACGTCAATTCAGAAATAGTCGACTATTTGGGTGTTGACGTCACACATAATGGCGTCAATACCCAAATAGTAGATTCACGGCTTGTAACAAAAGTCAGAAATAACACCCCACGTTAAAAATGTGTCGCAATTATGTCTTGATAAACTTTTTTAAAAATGTTTCAGTGCACTGTTTGCTATTTTGCACGCTCACTGCATCTAGTAAATCTTAACCAAACGTGTTTTGTAAAGGAAGAATTTTTGTAGGGGAAGTATATACAGTTTGAATGTACCATCCTTTTTTTTTTCCATGCGCGTAAAAGACATTATAGCGTGTTACACCCGTATGGAAATCTAGCAAAGTTTCAGACAAAGACTGGATTAGATTCGTCAAATTTGAGTTTTGATTCCAGTTAAAATACGCAGGAGGATTAAATTAGTGTTTTATAGGTTTATGAAATTGGTACTCGACCAACTAGAGTATACGTTTACGGAATTGTATCCCTACCCGTAGCGTAAATGAAAATATCGCACAGCTGTGTGCCGTGCAACACACACACACACACACACACACACACACACACACTCGGTAGGGGTACCGTAATTTTCGTTTCTTTTTTGTTTAGTTTGTGTAGTTTCCCTGTCAATTCGACGACGGATATAAAACAAATATGTACTGATACGAGAGTCTCTGTTTGAACTGTTTGAAACTATGACGCCCTCGGTTATTACGTTGACTGTTAACTATTTTAGTAATGTCCACGTTACCTCGGGCTTGTCATAGTTTCAACCAGAGACTCTCGTATCAGTACATATTTGCATATTATTTATATAGTGGACCTAGGTCCAATCTCTTACGAGTGAAATATAATTGCATTACTACTAGAAAGTAAAAATACACGTAGGTTACCGATGCTTTAACTTTAACCGTCGGGTTTTTTTTTCAGTGTAGGCTACTCATCAAACTGAGTTAAATCAGTTGCATTATTTTAGTATTCAATAGATGCATGGATGCTTATCTACTGCTAGTACTTATATAACTGTTAAGTCATGCAAAGGAGATCCACTGTGTTTTACATAGTTCGATGTTAAAATGTATTCCTTATCGTGCGTTGTTCTGGTATATGTTTATAGTGGCTGGCCAAAGCCTAGTTAAGGTCCATTCACAGAAACGAATCCATTAAACTTACCCATTATTTATGCCTTGTGGATGGTGATTATACGTGTGTGGAGTGTAACACAAAAATCACAGTGTTTGCGATTTTGCATTGTTATGTATAGCAATTATTTGCCAGGATAAATCAATTCCTAATGTAATTATCCACTGAAGCAAGCCTGAGCATGCCAATCATCCAGGAATTTCTGTATTTTATTTATTTGTTTAACAAAAAGGCAGGATTTTACATATCGGATTTTTTTCTTTTTTAATTAGTTCCAGGGAGAACACTTGCGAATTTGTATTTCATTACAGACAGAGTACGAAATTTGCACGTCAGAAAACGGCAAAATGAATGAAATCAGCTCATATCACTCACATTATGAACATCAGTGGGCAAGTCTAAGCTATTTTGTCGTGGTAACGCGTGGGACATCACAGGCAAAAACGGGCCATTTTCCCATATGTTGTATGTTTAGATGAAACCCCAATCTTTGGGTATATTCTAATAGGTACTAAGGATCTTTACCCACAGTAGAAATACAAATTGAAATCACTTGCCCTTAATTACATAATTTCAATATATTCATCGGTAACACGATGGGACCAATTCGTGACAGGAACATTGTGTCATTTTTCATTTGAGAGTCTGTAACTTTCACATACTGTATCCATTATACATAAAAGTATACATTTTCTGGCAGGAAATTAACCGAGGATTCAAAAAATGAACTAAAAAATGACATAGTGTATAAGCATAAGAAGATATGGAATCAAATACACCTGTAAATCAGTAAAAAAAAAAAAATTATGAAACTTTAAAACAAGGAAATAATAGTATTGATGTACCTACAACTTCAAAATGGCTTTTTTTTTTAATTCTTAAACTTAAATTAAACTTTTTTTATAGATCCACAACATTATAGGCCTCTTTAGACATAATTTTCATGAGTAAATATTTGACTGTTGTTCAACCATAATGTTTTCAAACTTACCCCTATCATAAAACTAATGCAATTTTTGGATTCCTTAATGAAAAAAGCTTTCTAAAATGTATACTTTTGCTCGGGTGCGGTGAAAAGTTTTTAGGTTATGAACTTTCAAATGCACAAAGGTGCATTTTGTTGGAATTTTTTAGCATGTTACGCTCACTAACTACACTGACTATTAATTAAGCTTAATTACATTAATTAATAATTAAATATTTAAAGTTAATAAAAAAATAACTATTCTCATGGTGATATATTCATTAAAAAATCACCAATTTAGCAAGGTCCGGAATGGCTGTAGTCCTTCAGTGGGCTACCTGGAGAAATTGCTCCTCCTGATTATCCTCCACCCCACACCCACTGGTAATTAATCACTTATTTAGTGGGATGTAGCATTTTTTATATTTTTTGTTTTTTTTACATTTTTGGTATGACTGTGTTGCTCTCATCAAAAGCTTTATTTTGATACGGAATTCAACATCATAGGTTGAATATCAGTATGGAGAAATAAAACGAATGTACCATAAATTGTGCGCAGATGTCACAACTCCATCTATTTCCCTGCCCAATTCAAAACGCCTGGCCATAAACAAACATTTGTCATCGAACCTTAGGGTCGAATACATAGTTTTGGTGAAAATCCGGAAATTTAAACTTCAAAATTTACAGTGACGTTAACCCCATGGGGCCCACGGGCTTGTACAGAAGCCTAATACACGTGCACAGGCCGTGTCAACCCCAGTTAACCGAAGGTCGCGCGGAGTTTAGCCGTTTAACCAATCAGTGTGCTCCGCTAGTCATGCGAACGAACACACAATCGCGATTCGCAATTTAAGCAAAATTTTAACTCGCGGAAAGAACAATATTCTGGTGACATATCGTTATTTGTTTTTTTTTCTCATAAAACAACAAATTCATGATGTATGGATCTCAAAACACAAGTACTAAACTACCGTAAGTATTGGATTTGCAAATCCCAAACACAATCTATAAGCAAACAAAAATCTAATCAGTTAATGCAGTGGGTTTTAGACGGAACCTTTTTGAGAACTGGCAATATCGAAAATATAACAGTTTCGACTGAAATGAAAATGTCAACCAACCGTGTCAACAGTGTTAACATTACCTCTACATGACGGTTTCTCTGCACTCCAACTTCCATTGGTTAAGCATGCGATATATGCTACCCCATCTCTTATATAACCAGAATCACAATGAAATTCCATCTGAGCACCTACGTAAAACGTGGTCCTGTCGCTTGGGGTTCGGCTTCCATGAATGGGTTCCCCTGGATCACCGCATCCTGCTTTGCCTGTCGGAATGAAAATCAATGTGGCAATGTGGCAGTTTCTGTACGTGGATTGAACTTGGTGCATGTAGAAATAATTATGCTAATAGTGTGCTAGTATATTCATACACTCGGATGTCTAATAATCTAACTTTCATCGAGACTGAAAAAAATGGAAAATAAAGTTGTCAGGGAGTCACCAGGAATTGTGGGTATATCAGAATACGTAATTTTGGCGGCTATGTGGGCCTTTATAAAATTCCGTCTAAATCTGACTTATTTAACGATGTTAAATTATCAAGAGAAAGAAATAATTTTTCCCCGTATTTGGTGATGGACCGAAATTTGTCCCGACTTGTTGATAATCATACTTTCACAAAACATCACGAATCGTGTTGTTTATCGGCAAGATCGTCTTCTGTTTTCTTTCGGATAAAGTGTGGAAATTTAGGGGGTACCAACGAGGTTTTCTGCTTTGATAAGTTTTGCGTTCTCCTATGAAAACACAAAAGTAACACTTATTAAGTCAATTTAGTACCTGGGGCTTTAATGCCACGTTCAAACCTGAATCGAGGATTGCTAACAAAAATACCATATCTTCTTCCACAGTAATACGTGTTGGTTTTGGTGGGAATTATTCCAGTTTGGTTTATTTAAAATCGAAATCGGTGAATTTGGGATCAAGAAAGAAAACCAAGTATGTATGCGGCTGGGTAAAGTTCTTAAGCTTGCATGGGTATCTACGCAAGATAAAACAGAACCATTATACCCTCGCTCTCACTTTCATACTCACCCGTCTGGCATACGTATTTCCTCTTTTTGTTACATTCCAAGTCATTCCAATTATTGAAATCATTGTGTTTATTGTTCATTTCGATGCACTCTTCATTGGTGTCATCGTTTGGTTGATCTTGCTGCCACAGTGTAAATGACACTCTTGTGTCTGTTATGCATATACATGAAACAATAAAAAACAATCTAGAGAGTAAGTCGTCGGAGGTATGCCCCTGCCTTTCGTAACCAATTCCACATACAGCCATGACTACGGTACTTACTCCATTGAATCAAATTCACGCCACATACAGAATAATTTCAACTAAAAAGGCTCGAAGTGATTATCTAAATGCATTCCCTCGTAGTAAGCCTAGCAGGGCGGTGTCTGAGCTATGCATTCCAGGTTTATGGGTAATATATTCGGATTACAGTTACAAATTTCTAACCACTGAATAAGATGTAGCCTTTAAAAGATTTCTTTTGCGTACAACAGCACAACAATTCAGATCCATAGTACATTTATTTCTTCCATTCACAATTGATTAGAATAACAAATTACAACTCATATTTTCTTTTACATAGACATAAACATTATTATAAACTCCTCAAAAAAGTTTGGAAATCTGAGTTTGATCAGTTATATCTCCCGTTTCGTAGTGATAATCAATGCAAACTTGGTATCATCGAAAAGATCATTTAATTTTCTTTAAAATGATACCATACTTGTTATGATTATGTCATTAGGAAAAGGGCAGTATTTTAAAATGTGGTGTAAAGTGTAAATTGAAAAGCTGCAAAATGACCAAAGTTCGGTATGTCACCCAATTTTTGTTGTTGTTGATGAGCGAGTTTCTCAATGTTTCTTTGGTAGTTATGCAATCTAATGTGGACATTGTCATGGACTCAAACAAACACCTGCACAAGTAAGCAAACAACAAAAAGTGAAAAAAAAATAAACACGTATGGGCATTTAAAAACCGAACATAAGGCATTCAATCTCACATACCTTTCACCACATTAACACAACAAAGCAAAGGTGGCAGGAGCTTGATTTGCATGGATTTTCTCAGAGAAAGGGTATTACCAGGGAGTTGGTATCACGAGATTGGACTGGCATGCGCGCAGCCCAGACCTCAACCCCATATTGAACATTTTGTGGGATCAACCCGGCCGGGCTGTACGGAAGAGAGTCACAAATGCAACAACATTGGCAGGTCTGCGTCAATTACTGATTGACGAGTGGAATGCTATCCCACAGCAACGAATCACAAAGCTCATCAACAGCATAAGGAAGCGGTGCCAGGCGGTGGTGCAGGCACGTTGGTCGTCCACCCGATACTGAACTCTGATCATATCATTAACATCAATGAACATTGATGAAATCAAAGATCCATGTGAAGATAAAAATGAAAATCAAGCCCCTGCCACTTTTTTATGACTTTGTTGTGTTAATGTGGTGAATGGTCTTCGAGATTAAATGCCTTGTGTCCAGTTTTTTAAATGTCCATGTTTGTTTGTTTGTTTGTTTTTCCACTTTTTTCTGTTGTTTACTTTCTTGTGCTGGTGTTTGTTTCAATCCATGTCAATGTTCATATTAGAGTACATAACAATCAAAGAGACACTGGGAAACTCACTCATCAACAACAGCAAAAATTGGGTGACTTACCGAACTTTGGTCATTTTGCAGCTTTTCAATTTACACTTTACTCCACATTTTAAGATTCTGCCCTTTCCCTGATGACATAATCATAACAAGTATGGTACCATTTTAAAGAAAATTAAATAATCTTTTCAATGATACCGAGCTTGCATATTAATTATTACTACTAAACAGGAGATATAACCGATCAAACTCAGATTTCCAAACTTTTTTGAGGAGTTTACATACATATCACAAAAAGTGTTGGACCCCCCCCCCCCAACAAAATCAATTTCGATGGAAGACAGCGTAGCACCCGAAGGCAAGCTGTCTAAATGGGGTGCACCGGTAAACGACACGAAAGCGGTGCAATACTCATTTCCGTAGGCTATTTGTAGGACGCGTCTGTGGAATATAGGGATAAGTAATTTACCGAAAATTTGATAAAAATATGCACCGAACACCAATTATTAGTTATACTTAGTGTCCAGTTCACTGGAGTAAGACATCACAGTTTTATTTTAGTATTCACGCATTGGTCCATGAATACTAATCTGCATAACCTTTGCACTGATACAATTTTGAAATTGTAAATAATTTTCAAATATTAGACATTATGAACATCCATGCATTGTTAGGGTCTTAAAGTAGACTAAGAAGTCTGTTCTCTATGATACTTTACTTTATTCAATATCAAACGGTCATTATAATTTCAGCAAAACAGAGTTTATAGCTCCTTTACTTGAAAAGGTTCCCTAATAGCATGTTGTTCTATACAACAATGTATTTTACATACTGCTAATCTTAGGGCTACAATGAGATGCCTTGTCTGTAAACAATATGATTGGTATCTTTTTCTTTGACCTTTGACCTGTATCAATGGTTGTAATATCTCAGTACTTATAACTAACACTTTTACCAAACTTCAACAGTCACAACAACTAGAATGTATCAGCTGATATGCTTGAAATACGACAATTAAATCAAAGCTAATTGACGTTTGACCCGTGACTTGTAGCTGAAACAACTGTTTAACAATTTCTTTCATTACCACTGTTAAAGCAACTTCATTTTTACTCAATCCCTGCTGTATTATGTTCAGTATTTAAAGGCCGGGTGTCTCTTTGCACGCCTATAATCAAACATTGTGCAATTACACTGGCATATAAAAGAAAATGCTATTTAAGAACCTTCAGCAAAGTGTAGGAGCTAGAAACGCAGTTGAAGTGGAATTATACCGTAGTAAACGTTTGACTTCGATTTCAGGTTTTTTTTTTGTTTCTAGTGACAAAAATTCTACTAGTAATACCAATCTATGTTCAGACAGTGCATGTAGGTCTCCTTTTACCCCCAGGGATAGTGCCATAGTGCAATAGGTTGTACACGTAGATGACCTTGCAACCTTTCATTAACACATGCCAGCACAACCGTCTGGTATTATGTAATGTTGTTGTTTTGGTTTATATTGGTACTCAGTCAAATATGACTATTTTCGCCAAATCACATTATAATCTATTTCCTACTACTGATTGTTCCGTCAAAAGACAGGATAACATAGATTTATTTTTATCAAAATAACGGGTCTTCTATTTCAGTATATTTCCACAAATTATGGTTATTATCCTCACAATAACAGCGCGTGTCCTCTCTTGCGCCCTCTGATTAGTTCGATCTTCAGGCATGAGAGGGCGCTACTGTGCTTGTGAACACGGATAATTATTTGAAGTCCGAGAGAATAAGAGTAAAGATATAAATAGAAAGTCTCAAACGTACCAGTACGTACTGTAATCTGTCTGATATACCCATGGACCTATACTACATGTATAGGTCCATGATATACTTAAGTGAAATTTGGAGCAGTGCCCGTGGAACATACACCACACTAGCAAAGTTTTTTGCGCATTTTTCAAAATCTAGGTAATTTTTATCTTCAGATTGTACAGGAAAGACCATTATAAATAGACTTAGGGCATGAGTAATGTTTTATTGTGTTATTGGAGGCTTGCAAATGAGCTACCGATGTACTCACGATCGGATGGACGGACACAGGCTGGCAAATTACTCAAATTACACAAACAGGATAACACTTTTAACGCTATTAACAATTTGCAATTCGATATTTCACCAATCGCATAGGGAATTGCGACAAGTGTGTGTAACCAATATTTCCAGTTTTGAGGGATTTCTATTGGCTACCTATTCAGTTCTTTATACAGAACTGTACTTCTCAAAAAAATGGTCCAATCGGAAATTATTCTTTTAAAGGTATTGGCCAACATTTACCACAGTTAAAAAAAAAAATTCTGAGCCGCATGATTCCCCATGCTACCAGTGTCTTAGATGAGGTCTAAAAATGAAGCCCTGAAAAAATTGTATTTCAAAATGATTATTTAGTGTATTAAAAAAGTGAAAATCGTAAGTTGGCCAGATTCACTTGCCCATTTCCTCCCACAGACTTACTGTGTGTACACCTAGGTTACTAAAACTCGCCCCGAGTTTTATTATTCATTCATGTATAACTTGCCATTGGCAGTGTAACTTTCCAAACGTTTGTATTCTAGGCTATTTATTTGTCCATTTGAACACTACTATGTAGCTCAGATATCAAAGTTTGACAATTTTTTTTTTAAATTGAAGCTCCACAATGTTAGCCTATCACTTTAATATATGAAATTCATGATTATGCACACTCTTAAAAATATCTAGTCAGATTTGACTAGAATCTAGTCAAATCTGACTAGAAAATAGGATCCCAGGGGCACTCACTAGATTCTAGTCACTTTGAACAGAAAAATCTAGTCACCGATTTTGACTAGAAATCTAGTCAATATATATGACCAGAAAATCTAGTCAGTTTGACTAGATTCTAGTCAAAATGATTAGTAATTACTTATCATGTGTTTCTGACTAGTTATCTAGTCAGTGTTATGATTCACTAATCTAGTCAAATTCCACAATTTTTTTTAGTCTATATGACTAAAATAATATATTCAGGCTCAAAATCTACTCCGGCACATTCATCAACCCACACACATACTCACCACACATCATGCACACACCCTCACACACACACACGCACACACATACACACACAAACACACACACACACACACACAAACACACACACACACACACACACACACACACACACACACACACACACACACCACACACACACACACACACACTATATATAGAATGCTATATGACAATGTTAAATTTAACTGACACAAATAGTTTATTTAAACATGTTATGAGAAATTTATGCCTTTCAAAACATTGAATAAAATTTGCAATGAAATGAATCTTAAATAAATTTTCTTCAAATAATCGACTCTCTCCAGCCCAAATGAAAATTCATCATTATATATAGTTCTATATTGAAATCATATTTTAATACATACTGTATACATGTACATGTATGCCCATTGCTTTAAAGATTGTGTCAATGATTTGCACGTCAGAAAACATCTAACTGAATGAAATCAGCTGAAATCATATCCAATGTGAAGATTAATATAAATAAACACCTCTCATAGAGACTTGGGGTAAAATATTGAGTTTTGGCGAAAATCTAGGCGGTTAAACTTCATCCTTTTTCAAATGACTCTTAAGTCTTAAAAAAAAATCTGTGACGTCGACGTGCACGGGCCGTCCCAAAATTGTTTGATCAGCCGTTATCCAAAGGTCGCGTAGAGTTTAGATGTTTAACCAATCAGTGCACTCCGCTGGTCTTGCGATGGTACACATAACCGCGATTCGTAATATGAGCAAAATTCAAACTCGCGGAAAGAACAACATTCTGGTAACATTTCGTTATGACGCATGGATCTCAAACTTTCAACACACCATTTTTAAGTACTAAACTACCGTTTGGTATTGATAATGAAGGGAAGTAATGGACTTGCACATCCCTCTGACACAATCTTTAAACAAGGCGATAGCCCAAATGTGGATCGCCCAGTTTCGCATATAGGAACTTGACTCAAAAAAAACTTAACATTGGGCTCAAAAAGGTTGTTAACCCTGCTAGTGACCTTTGGTGACCTTCACAAAAAAATCAAAAAATTTTGAAAATGTTCATTGTTTATTTATAATACCTAATTATGCAAATCATATTTTACCTATAACTCATTTAGAATAGGAAGTAGAATGCTAATTTTGGGTCAAAATATTCTTTCTCACATTTCTGAAAATTACCTTAAAAACAATTGCCACATCAGACTTATTTTCTTGTGTATTTCTTTGTTTCGTGAATTTCTTATGTATTTCTGTGTATTTATTTACCTTTTGGTTTTCATTGTTTTTCATGTTTGTCAGAAACACTTTTGCGATCACAAACGGCATAAAAGTAATTAAATTTAACCAGTAACAGTAAAAATAATCACAAATATATGAATTTGGATTGAAATTGTACATGGCATCACGTTTTTGAGTGATTTTTGGTCCGACATGCAAGTGCGAAATGTTGTGTAACTTCTGAACCGCACACCCAGACGTCGCTAATGTGGTCTCAAAAGATGTGAGATTCGAAACAAACAAGGCAATAGCAAGATTGTGTCTCACCAAACCACGACTATATACCACAAAGGTAACTTTCCCCAAGTACATCCCTACCCCAAGTTTGACCTAAAATGACCTTTGACCTTACCATGTGACCTCCGACAACATCATCATCACATGATGGTACCCCTAGTGCATCTATCACCCAAATTTGGTCGGCATTGGACTGGCGGTTGCCAAGTTATGTGTCATAAGAGAGTCTTGCAGGTAAACTATAAAGTTGACGTCAAATGACCTTTGACCTCACCAAACTTTAACATTTGTGACGACGGATGGACGGACGGACAAAAAGCCATGAAGCACCGTGGAAAAAGCTTTGCGCGTCACGCGTTATCGCGCAAAAAATCAAGGGGGGGGGGGGCTTTTAGCCCCCACCCCCATGTCTTTTTAGGGTTAACCCTATGTTAACGGGGGGAGGGGGTTCAAATTGCCCCCCGACGAATTTCGCAACTACTCCGCTGCGCCAAATTTGTTGACAGCTGACTTTTTACTTTCAAGTCTTGAGCATCTTTTGAGACCATTTTCGCAAAAATCAGACATACCGTTACGACGCTGCACAACTTTTTTATACATGTACATGCATGTCGGCCCCAAAATTGCTCAAAAACGTGATTTCGCGTACAAAATCAATGCAAATTGTGTTTTCAGTCAAAAATCATGAATGAATGATTACTTTTACGTTTATTGCTTGAAATTGATTAAGTTTATGCTGTTTTTGGTCGCAAAAGTGTCCCTGACAAAGTTCATCGAAAAAAACAATAAAAAACAAAAGGCCCCCCAAAAATACATAAGAAATTCACGAAAGAATAAAATACATAAAAAATTAATTCTGATTTGGCAATTTTCATTGTAGATAATTGCTAGAAATGTCAAAATGAACATTTTCACCAAAATTAGCATTCTACTAGCTATTGTAGGTGAGTTATAGGCAAAAACATAACTTCATACACTTATTTGCATAATTACTTACTTATACAATATAAAAAAAAATCGATTTTTTTGAAAATTTTACTTTACTGTCTTGTAGTTTACATCTGGCTCTAAGCACTGCTAATTTTCGCGGCGATCGCGCGATCTGCGGTCGAGATCTGAAGGTAAAAACCTGGTCTGAAATAGCCCAGTTAAAATAGGGTTAAAGCAATTATTCAATCTATCCGATGTTGTAGTTAAATGTACATTTATGTTACCACGCCTTGGTGTACATTTGATCCCTTTACTCCCGCCCAATAAAGTTATTCAGCAGTGCAACAGATGGTACGAGTGGTCCATCATCCTTCCCCAGCCCATAGACAAATTTCTGAAGAAATATATACGTATGTCTAGATTTCCATGAATAATTGATATCCAATAAGTAGCTGAGCTTGAAGAGGATATCTGTCGCCTTCAGGAGTGTGCAAGGAATGGCATTCCTTTCAATGATGGCAAAGGCTTGCTCAGGGGAAAGCCTCTCTCCCAGGAGAAGGACATGTGGCTCTTGTGTTTTTTCAAGATATGCAGGAAGTTCGTCCCAACCTACAGGTATAAAAGGAAAAACAAAATTGTAATATAGTAACATCATTTGCAAAACTTCAAGACCACCTGGCAATATATCAACAATTTGGAATACATTCTTTCACCTCATTGAATGATTCATAGCCTGTTTACAACAGTCTGTGGCGTAATAAGTCTAAATTTTTTGAGGGGGCAGAGGGGCACAATTTTTGAAAACTTGCGAGCGAGCAATAGAATTTGACATTTTGAAATGAAAATTTAATTTTGTGAGAGATCATAACACATATTTGGGAAATTTTTCATATTTTACCCCCTATTCCTTCCTTTTTTTCTGCTCCATTTTTTGGGGGGCAACTGCCCCCAAGCCCCCCCCCCCCTCCTCCTGGCTACCTGGGCTAATTAGGGTTAACTAAGTCTCTGTGAAGTTGGCCAGTGTTCATGAAAAAACCCCAGCACTTTCTGTTTCATACAGTGCCATTTATGGGAAAGGACTTGATCATATTACCATTTTCCAGGCATTTCCATGCTAATGAAAGGTCACATCATAGATCTGGTCAGTTCCAGTAAACCCATTGAGGTAGGCTACAGTGTTCCTTTAGGAGACACTTCGGCAGTATCTTTTGAAGAAAGCTAGGCTTTCAAGTAAAAAAAGAATGCACTGAACATTTTGAATCCTTAAATTGGCAATGCAGTGAAAATCAAATAATCACTATTTATGCATTCTAATTGGCACTTTTTTGCTTAGATTTTACAATTCACATTTCACTCTGGTTCATGTTATATCCATAGTTAAAGGAAATAAAATATATGAGAGGAAAAAATAAAAGTTGTTGCCAATTAGAGGATTAAAGATGATTAATTTAGAAATCCAAAGAGCTCAGTTCCTCTATGGGTTAAGAGGCACACATACATAAATAATACATGGTAGGACTAACACAGTGTAATTAGCATAGACTCTCCATTTGAGTTGTTGAGTCGTGGAAACTCCCTTACAATTGACTGAGCCATCTTCAACTTCTCGGCTGTTCTTGGGCTGTGGAAACAAACAAAATGGACAGCATGTAATGAAATGAAATTTATGCTAGGGTGTATCATTTCCAAAACAGAGGCGTCCATGGGAAGGGGTTGGGGGTTGGGAAGAGTGCGATTAATTCCAAAAAAAGAGATATTTAAGTACACTCTTTCCAGGCAAAAGCGAGTTGGAGTCTGCTAAACGATGCCTCCATATTTGCTCACCAATACAAGGATTTGAGGGGTACCGAGTTTGGTGACATGCAATTACTTGAATAAATATACTTCATTTCAGTTATATCTCTGCCTATGCATTCACTTTCTTTTAGGTGGTTATGCACTTTAAATCTTGGTCACCAGAGGCACTGAAGCATTCAAATTTCAAATGGTTGCCTTGGAGCATACTTATGTTACAGGTTAACTTAAAATAATAGGCTAACAATTTGGAGCTTCAATTTAAAAGAAAAATGTCAAACTTTGATATCTGAGCTACATAGTAGTGTTTGAATTGACAAACATCCTAGAATACAAATGTTGGGAAATTTATGCTGCCACTGGAGAGATATGAATGAATAAACAATACTCGGGGCGAGTAAAAAATAACCTAGATCTACACACAGTAAATCTATGGGAGGAAATGGGCAAGTGAATTCGGTCAAATAACGATTTCACCTTTTTTAAAGCACTAAATAATCATTTCAAAATACAAATTTTGTCAGGGTTTCAGTTTTAGAGCGTATCAGAGACACTGGTAGCATGGGGAATCATGTAGCTTACTTTTTTTTTAACTGTGGTTAATGTTAGCCAGTGGTTTTAAATACTTACTCAAAATAAGCTCAAAATAACTCACTATTTTCCATGCTGTTCTATTCCCTGATAGCAGACATGGTCGTAATGACGTCTTAATTACGTCTTAATCTAGTAGTACTGGTCATACGTCGTATATACGACGTCTTTATGACGTCATTTTAACCACTTTCAACGACAAGTTTATTGCGCATTTTTATATGACCAGATTATGACGTGATTATGACGTCATTTTATAACCAGTTTACG
>JZLH01S0370751.1:26842-58766 GCA_001188425.1 Eucidaris tribuloides
AAATACCCATTCAAAACATTAAAATTTAATATTATTCCAGATAGAGCAATTTATATAATTTGTGATTTGTCCAGTATTTCACCGGAATTGCCCATATATGTAAGCAATATTTCTTGTACAAAAAATATTTATATATCTTTCTACTTGTTCTAGCAATATGCAACAGCAATATCAATTGATCAGGACTTGCACCTTCATGTACTATATGTGCATGCACACTACCATTTAAATATTTTGGCAGGCTGGTTCGGTTCAATGAAAGATCGATGGTGCATGGTATAAACCTTTTTTTCGGTAGTGTAGTGTTACTAGTGTACATACAACCACAACCATTTTTGTCAAAATGAATGTATATTGCTTTTCACCCAAATGCTGTAGTCCAGAAATCATTGCCACTGCCCACTGGGGTATTATTTTCACATACAGTATATATTTACCTGCATTACAGGAAAAGCCATATTTCTTGGACATTGTAACTGGTTTGTTCCTGTGACCTACATGTTCTTGTAATATGTATCAAGTGTACACTAACCACTATTTATATAGATAAAAAAAAGTTGTTTTCTGCAGTTATGCAGCTTTTATTTATTAATAAAATATTTGTAAATGAGTTGTAATTGAAATGTGTATTCAATTATTTTTTTCATATTTTTGTGTACATGTATACTATGTGTTCGTGTTTGTTCTTGAAGAGTCTTTGACCTACAGTCAACCTTGCACATTTGTCAAAATAGAAGGTCTATATGGGAATCAAGGGTGTAGGCTGGGGGTGCATGTGCGTGCACATGCACCCCCCCCCCCCCCCCCTGAGCCAAAGGAGTTCCCCCGGGGGGCCAGTCAAATATAATGTTGTACACATGCGTGACCAAGTTATTTCCAGACACCCCCTAAACGAGTTTTTCTCTGTGTGCCAAAATACACCCTAAACAAGTTTTTTCGAGGGCTTCATTTACACATTTGCCCTAAACAAGTTGTCGCCAGAATATGACCCTAAACAAGTTTTGTCTACTTGCTAACAATATGCTTAAATAGACAAAAAACTTGGGGGGGGGGGGGCAAACATACCCTAAACACGTTTGACCAGTCTTAAAAAAAGCTTTGAAGAAAGAAACATACCTAAATACGTTTGACCAGTCTTTCAAACACCCTTTTTTGGAAAATCAGTGTTTTGATACCCTTAACGAAGTGCACGCGCGGCCGCGGCTAAACTGAAAAACACCCTTTAACGCGTTTTTTTGGTCACGCATGTGTACAGCAATAATTTGACCGGGGAGTTCCGCCCCTGGCAAGCAAACAGACATTTTCACCACCGTTTCTGCTTGCTTTCAACGCCTGATTTTCTCAACTTACGTTCCACCTCCCTAAAATGTGCACCTCCCCACACCAAGTTAGTTCCTCTCCGCAAGATGTGTACCTCCCCTGCCCAAACCAGCCTACGCCCCTGTTATCACCCCATGATTAGTCCTTTAATTTTTATTATAACCTAGCTAGGCAGGTTCACTGTACAATCATGTTGTGTATCCATGTACAATTTAACATTTAAATATCACGTCGTAATAGCTTATGTTGATAAAATGACGTCGAATATAAAAGAGATTAAAATCATATACGACATCAATCCGATGTCTAAAACTGGTCAAGAATCAGTGCAAAAGACGTCATAAAGACACCGTAGTTGACTATTAACAGACGTTATCACGTCATATAGGACGTCAATATGACGTCTAAAACTAGTCAGAAGTACGGCATAAAGACGTCATTAAGACGTCGTAGTTGACTATTGACGACGTCATAATCACGTCAATATACGACGTCCATATCACGACTTGTTGCTGTGTCAAATACTCGTCTTTAAGACGTCTTTTTTACGACGTCATTATGACGGGGAGACACGTCGGTAAAATGACGTCATAATCACGTCATCTGACGTCTAATACTGGTCAGGAATACGACATAAAGACGTCATTAAGACGTCGTAGTTGATATTGACGACGTCATAATCACGTCAATATACGACGTCCATATCACGACTTGTGCTGTGTCAAATACTCGTCTTTAAGACGTCTTTTACGACGTCATTATGACGTGAGACACGTCGTAAAAATGACGTAAATAAGACGTCTTTTTTACCAGTTTTTGCTATCAGGGTTAATGTAGGACCCCAGAATTCCTACTATTCTGTTTCTTGCCTGAGGCGTTATCAGCCCTGTTTCCATTTCAGCAAATTAGTTTTACCCCATCCTTAGCACGGTGGAGAATGTCGCTGATTTTCTAGAAAAACATGAAAGGAAAATGTTCGAATAGTCGACAAATGATACATGCATACATATGAAGTCAATATATATGATCTATTTGTACTAAAGTTGAGACAGCTTTAATCTATCAGCAAGAAATAAAAGGCCTAAAACAGGGTTGGATTAATGACATAATGAAGGAATGAATACATATCTGCATCATTTGCTTTATGCAACATCACTCTTAGATCCTGTTATTAAATCAAAAAAAACAAAAGCAGATTAATATCCACAAAACATTTTATGAGCTCTATACTCCTTTGTAAAAATTTGCACATTCTTGTAAGTCGCAATTTGGTTTCTCATGTGACATACATGAAAAACAATGAGCAGGCAGCATGCATAGCCAATCTAAAAGGTTTCGCACCAGGCCTTGTGTACAGTTGACATGTACATAGCGAGTCCGACTACGCCAACTTACGTAGCCTTGCGCTGTGCCTACGCAACTCAACACTGAGGTATGTAAGGGGTACGCGAGATGGACGAAAACGAAATAAACATGCTTAATTTTTTGTGGTATCTTGACGAGGGCACTACAATGCAGTTTCTTCGCAAGTTTACGCAATACTACAATACTACGCAACCATTACACCGCTCATATGCAAGTATACGCAACCCTAGGCTACACTACTGTACGCCATGCCTAGGCTATGCAAGGGTATGCTGCCTCTTGCAGACATAAAAAATCCACATTTGATCTCATTTTTGCAATAGCTATTTCCACTACACTGATCATTCACACACAAACAATTTTTTCTAACCTTACCTACATGTACATGTATGCAACCTATTTCAGCTTACTAGGTAAGCAACACTACGAACTCTAGCGCAGGCCCAGTGTGTGAACCCTTATTTCATTTTCAGTGCAGTGGTTACATTTTTATTTTATTTTTGTGACTTATGGACGACCAAACAGCAACTTGTGATTAATAAGGTAAGTCAAGATGTTCTTTATATTTTCGCTTATTTTAAATGTGGTGATAAAAATTTGTAGGAGAAAGCTCTCTACAAATATGGGCTATCACTGTCGACGGAAAAGTCTATGTCAGTGATCTCGTAAGTACCCTCGTGCGCCTGTGTTGTGCACACAACCCGAAATAGTGGGAAGACGCTACTGACTGATGGCCGTCGGGCGTGCACGCGAGGAAGTTAGTAACGTTACGTTATATGTACGTTATATGCATATGGGCCGCGCGAGAATTCGTGCGAAAAATAAAATCTGCGATAGTGATCAAGTGATGAAAATCTGACGACATCACGGCAATCCTTTCATGTTTAGTGAATTAAGACCACTATTGTTGAAACAGTATATTCTGGATTTGTTTGATTCACCACCACGCAGATTTTAATCGTTATTTGCCATTGTTTTCGGCTTTCATTACAGCCCAACTACCGTCATGACCGTACAGGCTATGGACCCGGCTAATGCTGCAAATTGTCATGGGAATCAGCGCTGGGCGCACCGTACCGTACCGTCTGTGCGGCGCCAGCAAACAATCCAGCTCGGCCTTGGCGAAAGCAGCAGCTACTCGCAAAGTTTCATCAAATTATCTCTTACGAAGCCAGACAATATTAACACAACTACTATAACACGATTTAAAATCAAATACAAATAACAAAATACAGCACTTACCCCTGAAATTTTCCATAAATTTCTGTAGTCCCCACTCCGTGAGTCTCTTCTCCACAGACTCCTTTTCGTTTTTCGCGAGTTACAAAATTTATTCGATAGCACTATCCGATATCGAACGTGCATGCGTGTACGTATTTTGGCCAATCACATTAAAGAAGTTTTTGACTAGTAATTGTCTAGTCAAGTCGCGAACGACAATGACCATGCTACTCGTCAAACTTGTTTGAAAATGAATAGATTTCTAGTCATAATGATTAGAATCTAGTCACATAAATGTGACAAGAAAATCTAGTCAAAATCTGACTAGATATTTTTAAGAGTGCAGCTTAGTCCAGTTGGGTATTGTCATAAAGGTAAAAGAACATACTTTCGAGTGCAATTTATTTTATTTTATTTGGTTGTGTCACTCCTGAGATATATTGATTTTTCTGCAATGACGCGAAATCGCCATCGCGTTTGTCCCAGTGTACTGTATGTGCCGTACGTGTGCATGCACTCTCTGCATATTGTTTACCCAAGAAACCCCAATAACACTGGGAAAAGTATTGTTTAATCGTGCAATTTAGCTGAACGAGTAGATTTTTCAGATTGTACATTTCTGATTTCCTATTATGTGAAGTACAAAGGAGGTACATAACTTTGACAAAATGGATAAAATTAATAAGATGTGCAGATCATCATGATGTCAGTGTGAATGCAGTCTGGTAAACAGAAAACATGACATGTGTAATATTATTTCAATGCCGAATAAGGGTTATTTGTATTTGATTTTTTTTATTTTACAGACAATCAGAAATAAACACGCCGAAGGAAAGAGGGCAATTTTTATGAGTTCTGTAAGTAACAATACCACCAATTCAGTTGTTATTATCATCAATACACAGAAGTGGGACAAACGTGGTTTTGCCTGACTGCGCAAAAGTAAGAATAACTTTTGACTTATAAAAACAAATTGAATGGGACTAGGTTTATCAGAAAGAGAATTCATTCGGATTGAACATGACACCAAATACACATACCTTTTGAGAAAATTACATACCTTAAATATTTTGTTCACATTGTATAACGTACTTTTATTAGTCATGTAAGTGTAGGGATGTTTAATTATATGTGTTGTTGGAAGTGTATAAATAATAAGTCAAATAGCAACGTAAGTCCGCAAAGCATCACAAGCATCAGAAAATTAAGTGAAACTCATTTCAATTAACTGACACTCTTCACTCTCCGTATAAATATTTTGATTGGTTTGATCTCTCTTATCGCATTGAATAAGGAACACATATAAACCAGACAATACGCTGCATTCAAGTAAAAAAAAAATCGTTATTACACGTCCAACGCACTGTGAAAATCAAATCAAACGGAAAGTGTCATTTTCATGCATCCGCTGTTTCATGGAGTGACTTCCTAGAATATCTTAGGAATATGCAATCATACGAAAAGTTCAGAAGTAAATTGAAAATACCTTCACTTAGCATTTTATAAAATCGTATAAATTATGACGAACCCAGTACGTCATTTCCCTTCGGTTACTCTTTTCGTACGTCTATATTATGATGAAGAGCTTCTAGAGACATGCAATAATTCATATGTGCAGCGATATACCAAAACATGTTTCATTATTAACATTTAAGGCCCATCGTCATGAAAGAATACAACAACGCCCTCTTTTGACTAAACTTATAAAAGAGGTGCATTAATTATACCCGTAATGCAAGAGAAGCAGTCATGGTGGTGTGGAAAAAATATGGCAATTGTTTTCCTCCCACATTGTGTACACTATGGCTCTACAACAGTCCATGTTCATAAATATGTGTGCCTGTATTCCATAACTACTTCTCATCCTCTGTGCGGTTACATTGACCCTTGACAATGGGTCTTCAATGTAATAAGCATATAAAATACTGTAAAGCGTATATAGAAAGTGAAATGAAAGTTGAACTTACTGTCCACCCAAAACCAGGATCGTTCTCCATCTGATATTTCGTCGGATTCGGAGCCACCGATCCACCAACCGTCTCCTCCCAATGTATTTGCGTAGCTACTAAGCAAATCCTGAGTACTGGCATCCAAGATCTCGGCCAGGAACCCCCCATGTTCATTGCATAGGCTGTCATCCCATACTGTTTCGTTTTGAACAAATTGATAACAATTTCCGCGGTAATCTACTATAAATTCAGACATCTGAAATCCGCTGTTTGCACACGTCGAGCCTACAACCAAAAATATATGCAAATGAGAAAATGTTGATATAGTTGATTTACGCCTGGTGAACATTCACAGAGATGTTTAATGTAAAACATCCGAAGGAGGAAATACAAATAGAAGAAAACATTAACTAATTGTATTCCGCTTTATAATAATTTACTTACTGAACTGACAAATGTATCCACGTGTCTCACCGCATGATTGGTCGTTCCACATGTAACGCGTAGACACATATTTATATAATTCAATGCATTTTTCAGCATCATTGTGATTACTGGGCTCGCCCGATCCCCAAAATAGATGTTGGATATATGACCCATCTGGAAACAACAGAACAAAAGAAAACAATAATAATTATAATACCACAATCAAAGAATACTTGGTTAGGCAGTAAAAACGTTGTTTAAGATATTTTACACAACTGGTTACCACTATTAAAGCCTGTCACTCTAACAACTTTGTTTAGACAACCATGATTGCGGAATCCGACTTTTATCAATATTGGTTAAAATTTGAACATCGTTGTTCAAATCTTCAATCTTCAATATTGTAAAAAAAAAAGATTCCACAATCATAGTTGTCTAAAAAAAATAAACAATGTTGTTACAGTGACAGGCTTAAACAACGGTAACCAGTTGTTTAAAATATTTTAAACAACTTTTTTACTGTGTACGATCCGTGTGAATATGGATTTGCATCTATCTTTGATGTTTCGTTCTCTCTCTCCATTCTTTTGTTGGGGTCATTTTTATATCTCCTCATTATGTTTGGGCTCATTACCATGATAACATAAAATACCTGACCACCTTTCCATGTAACGTGGGTCAAGTATGTATCGTAAGGCACTGACTAACTGGATAGATTTCAGAGGTAAAGGGCTAACGGTCAAAGTTCTCAGGGCCTAAATCATATCTGATTAGTATATCATTACCGCAATAACGTATGAACCAGTGCTCGAATGTTGATGAAACTTTGATCAAGAATGTACTATGATCCAACAATCAACTGATTATATATTGGATTTCAAGGGAAATGGTTACGGGGTTCCATGTATGTTTGATTTGGACTCATTACAAGGATAACGTAAGAATGGCTGGTCAGATTTAAATGAAATTTGAGTCAAGTGTTTACTGTAAGTTACTGATTAGTGGATTAGGGAGTTGAAAGGACACAGATCAAGCCGGGAGATCAAGGGCACATGACTATCTCTGATTCATTGGGCTCTTTAAAATAATAAATGAAAATAACGGCTGACTGCCAGCGGATTAAAAAAAAATACGGGTCAAGCATGAACTATGAAGTTCTACCAATGATTTCATTACATTTTGGAGTGAAAAGTTCAAAGGTCATTTGCTATTTCCCGTGTCTGATTTGAGCTTATTACCAGGGTTACTCGAAGAATTCTTATCAGCTTGGGTGTATATATACCAGAGGAATCTCAATTTAATTGAATTAGCCCTTAACGTGCCAAAGAAATTACAGCTCTATGGGCATTGTGTGTAATGTGTGGTGAATATTTGCGACTTCGGCATATTAACAGTTCAGGTAGGATTGGGGAGACATATCGGTTGCACGCAGTCATCCTGCCCCGGTTTTTTTTTCTATCATATTTATAAACATTTTCTTGATATCTGTAAGTATAATAATGTACATGCGCATGCGTGTATGTTTACTGACATTATCATTTCATCTCCCCCTCATCCACTCTTGATGACGAAAACCAAGATATTCAAGATTCTAAATAAAAAGAAAATTGCTCTGAAGTTCACAATACACATGGCGTATGAGATATCAGAAGCCATGTAGGAAACGTGAATTTATCAAATAAGGTGCATACATTTTTTTTTTTGAAGTGAGTTACTGGACATGTAAACTTACTACAAGAAGGCGCACGAAGAATATTCTTGTTTTCGTTTTAATAAATACAATCAACATAATGGAATTAATGTTTTCATGTAAAAAAACAAAAAACTACAGTTTGAATGAGAATCACAAAGTGATCAAACTAAGAGTTTCAGAGCAGAATCCAATATATCTATATCAGCCAAACTGAGTTAAAGACACCTTTTGCCGTGCAAATGTAAAGTATGGTAGAAATCTCCATTCAGGTGAAATGTTGTAATGTAATGATAACATCACAGCGGCAAATTTACATAAATCTACACATATGGCATTTTACCAATATTGACAGCTTTAATTGCATTTTCATGGCAAAATTGTATTTATCCATAAATCGTTTGTTTGCAAAATGCCATATATCCAAATTGAATTCCGACCAAAGTGACGAGACGGAACAGCCTATCAATGTTTATCCTTGCACTGCATGCTAGCTCGCGCCTGGCCTACCGGAGGCCACTGTACGTCCGTAAAGTGTTATGGCCGCCACCATGTCGGTAATGACATGCATGCTCATTGGCTGAGTGGATGAATTGGGTTTTGACATGAAAGTCAGGTGGCGTATTTTGGGTTTTGCCATAAAACTATGTTCTTGAAATTACACATTAAACGTTAAACTGAATTTTGGGGAAAAATGATCATGAACACCAGTTAGCCGTCTCCATATAACACATTCTGCTAACCGTTTTTGAAATTATTTGAATTGTTATTGCTGTCGTTTTGGTAATTTTCTTACAATCGGATTAGTGAAAATGGGATATTTGCTTAGTAGAAGCCCCGTAGCAGTTATAGCAATCAGTTACTGAAAACAAATTATGCCCCTTTTGAGTATCAGTCTTCCTTGATACGTCTGGGTAAGTAAATTCCTGAAATTTATGGGTTTGAAAAAAGTACATATACCCCGCTTTCTTTGGCCTTGAATACATTAACTAGTTGGAGACTAAGAATGAGATATTTGTGGGTTGATCTATTGAGAATGCTAGTTATATTAGAATTAAATCGCCTCCAAAGGGTTGATATACACACTTATCACATACCTGTCCACTTCCAATTTCGACCTTCACTTGCACCGATCCAATGTTTTTCATCAGAGTATTGATTTCTGAGAAAACCTTGTATCTGGTTGTCTTTTACCAGCGGTAGTGTCATATCATCCTCACAGCTGGATTCGCCCCACTTGCTTTTAGATTTTTCTCCAGAGAAGCAGGTCTGCGCTGAAAACCGCTGAAAATTATTGCTGCAGGAAACTGGAAAGTCAGTCGAAAACAACCACTGTTTGGAAATCGTGTACACAAATTAATAACACATACTTTGCCTGGCACCTTTATATAAGTAGACACTCCCAACAAAATATTGTACGTGACTTGACTTTAGGTATCAACAACATCTCGTAAACATTTTTTGCATTATGTAAAGGCCTAACAAGATTCATATTTAAGTCTAACAGTTTTCGCATTCACATGTATATTGTATATATTACTTTGTAGCATATAATTTGATGCTACCATTGTGGTTGCTTACTACAGCCTTGCAAAAGGCCCCAAAGTAGACTAAATTCATAAAAGTTATATCACCATTGATACATGACAGGACTTCCAAGAGTCATTGTTTGAGAAAGAGACAAGTAACCTCAATCTTTTCTGAGAAAGAACACCAAAGGTTGTACTTGCATGAGAGTGGTTGTATTTTACATTGAGAACTTCTTCCAACCATGTCATTTTTCGCAATAAGCAAGTTCGGTATTAGTCCAAAGAACGAATGACCTTACAATTCCCGTTATCTTTGAGGAGTTGAAAGCTTGTCAATAGAGAGGCATCTGAGAGCAACCATCCCTGAAATAATGGTTACAATAATCGCGTTGTTACAAACAATACATTCGGGTTTCAAATTTGTGGATATGCATCTCATCATCATGTAGCTTCCACACTGAGCTATGTTCTTCAAATGTTCTTGCTTACACAAGCATCGTGCGAATGACCATATTCTCTTGCATACTCCCCGGGCACATGCGCAAACTGAAACTCGGAATTGGGTCATACTTACGCTCACAAGTCGGAATCTCTACAGACCACGATCCGTCCACAAGACATTTGCTAGTAACTGTTGTTTCACCAAGCATTGAATAACCATCTTCACAAGAATATGAGATTTCGTCACCTGGTTTGAACAATGTGTCCCCCGGGTCTAATGCGCCATATGCGGGAACGGCTGGTTGAGGACACACGATGTCTGTAAACCAATCAAGAACATACATCACAACAAAACAGCATACTGTTAATGCATGCTTGATAATTCCTTCTGATGGGACTTATGATATGACTGAAATGTCTGCACATTATTGATTTTATGTTGTAAAAAATATCAAATAAACAATTCATGTAAAAAAAACCGCATACACTCTAATGACCACTTTTCTGATCGGGTGGTTACAGTAGACACGTCTTTTAAAGAAAATACACAGTACTAGTTGAATACTTGCAGAACAATATCATTTTAATATCAGCTGCCTCCAAACCTTCTGTGAACTGATGGAATTCCAAAAATGTCACTATAGTACGGAGAGAGTAGTTGAAAACAAGAGAACACTTCGTTTTTGACAAATCTGCTACACAAATCCCCACTGCTGACAAAGTACTAACACAGAAATCAATATGTGTGACTATGTTAAATGTTGCCATACACACTGCAGCAACTCAGTCAGGTATTCAATCTGCCAATCCCTCAACTTTTTATTGCATGAAGTGAATTAGTCTTACATTATAATGCAAATGTAATTTACTCTCACCTGGAAACTAATGAAATGTGAAATTTTGATGAAAGATTTTCCATCATCAATCAGTAATTTACTGTGTATTCTCTTTAAGGCTACTTATTTCACGTTTCTTACACGTAACAGCGACAACAAGATCAGCGTAGAAAATAAATCATCAGTACTAAATGCAATCTATTGAATTGTGGAGTGCTAACTCCTTATTACAGGAATTGGACTTAAATGAGACAGTATATATTCAAAACGTACATAGCACGATTGGTAAATTACATTTTTCAAACAAAATTTCTTGTATTTGTTAACCAAAAGTCACACAGATTCAAGGCAAAACATACCTTCTCACACCATAAGCTTGCCAAATTGGCATTGTGATAGAATTTTCCCTGAAATATAATTTTACCAAATAACAGCATTTTCAAGCCCCGAATGCCTAAAGACATTTGAATAATAAACATCTGCATGAATCAATTTTTTGACGATATTCTAGGTCAAAAGCATACTTTTGGGGAAAAACATTATTTCCAACTAAAATTCTCGTAGGAGGGATTCGAGTGATACGCAAACATAATTTCAAGGGTCAAGACACAATCTCATGCAGATTTTCAAGATTTGCAAGTTTTAGACATCATGCATGAAACTTTCCCCTTTTCGGAGAATAAAATCTAATAAATAAATTATTTTGAACAGAATAGTATTTCCCCTACGGTGTCAATGAATATATACCGAATTCGATAACAACAATTTTCATCTATTACCAGAGACATTTTCTTAGTGCACAAACCCCATAGGGTAAGGTGTGCAATTTTCTTGCGCAAACACACACACACACACACACACACACACACACACACACACACACACACACACACACACACACACACACACACACACACACACACACACACACACACACACACACACACACACACACACACACACACACACACACACACACACACACACACACACACACACACGCACACACACACACACACACACACACACGCGCGCGCGCGCGCGCAAGCACACACACCCACACACCTACACACCCACAAATAGAGCAACAAAAATATCTAACTTGTTGGTGCAAGTAGTATTGTTTTTGATCTACTACATTTTTTTTTGGGGGGGGGATGTATTTTAACTAACTTGCTTTGTTTTTGAAAATATTCCATTTCTCATTCATGTAAACAACATTATTTTTCAACCAATGACCTTAACCAAATGTTTATAATAGCCAATCTGCGTACTACCAAATACAAAAGAAAGACGAGTTAATTTACCTGTACAGTTTGGTGATTCCCCAAACCATTCGCCATTTAAACCACACGTCCACACGATGACGTCGATATCACCAACCATATTATATCCCTCTTTGCATCGCCATTGTAAATACGCACCCAATGATAATGTCTGGTTTGATATGGGAGGTTGGGTTATACAGTGCAGGCACAACGGAGGAGGTTCGCATTGGGCGTTACTCTGACCTAAAATGTGAAAATGAGGAAGTAAAGTCAAACCGTGTACGTGTATCGATGTGGTAAAGCAAATATCACGTTATTTTAATCAAAGAAAATCGGGTTTAAGTGCCAGTTTCAGTTCTGAAGTAACACAGAATTTCCTAACCCTAGATTGTATTGTGAGTAACTGATACAATCATTAACTCATATCAGGGACAGTTTGAATAAATGTATGAAGTTTTATTAACCTGCGGAACAATGAACTTTATCATTGTGATTATTAGAACAGTTGATCATAAAAAAAACACGAAATACCTGTATAACTTTTATTCACTGAGTTCCAAGGTGTACTTTATTTACACGTTTTTATACTTATCAACATGAGAGGAAACATAATAATATCCTGGTTTCAAGGTGAATAAATGATTTGATGAAACACACATTTTTGTTCGTGTTGAAAGAAAACAAAAATATATTCAAATATATTTTTGCTGTGTTCTCTCCACTTTATTGGATTAAGTTCTCAATGAAATAAAGTAACATGTGTTGCATTTTAGATAACCATTTTCATATCTACCAGTCCAAAGCAGTACTTCTGTAGTTATACCAGTATGACAAGATACCATCTCCTTTTTTCGAAAATACGTATGCACACAAGACATAGATGGGGTAACTGAAATATGATGACTATAGCTGGTTTACCTCTCTCATACTTAAACCAAACCTATTCAATGATGCACCGTACAGAACATACAAGTCAAATACAAATTCATAACCTTAAAAACTGACTCGCACACTTACACACATGGCCTCGTATTAACTGACATTGCAAAATTGTTGTGATAAGATTTGTTTTGTTTTTGTGTTTAAGTAAAGTACCTTATATCTACGATTATCGAAATGAGTGATGGAATTCTCCTGAAAATTGGAAATCGTTGAAGATGATAGGAACTTTAAAAAATGACTCGTTCAAAAAATTTGTTTTGATAAGGAATATGATAATAAGCGGATGAAAGTGTATTGCGATTATATCCACAAATTGGGGGGGGGGGGGAGGGAAGTTGCAATATATCTGGTACTGTAAAACAAAAAAATACATTGCAATGTTAGGATTTAAATCAAAATCAACTAGAATATTTTGTTTAGGAAAGAGTGAGTAAGTGCGTGCATCAAACAAATAATGGAAAAATAATCTAACGACTTTTCTTTGAAATAAAGACAACCTATTAAAATAATAATTTGTAAAACAACAGCAGGCTATTATAATAATTCAATCCACTATACTACGACTGTTAGTTATGTCGTCCATAAACAGATGAACTAAACCTGAATATTTTAGACACCTGCTAAAATGACCTGGCCATATGTTACTGTGTTATTTTTCTTGAAAGTTCATTTAGTTCTGTGATATTTTGATATTATTATGCCTAACATATATATGTGTCAATTTCTTATACAGCTCTTTAGTAAGAAACATTACTTGAAACACTTACCCGCGAAATAGCCCACGTAAATGAATATCATCAATCGCAACAACATGATGACCATTGTGCTTTCACGGAACTGAAGACCTCAATCCCAATGAACACTTGTCCCGAGATATGTCGGCCTGCGGTCGTTAGGAAATGCGTATTATACCCCAATCAAGTTGTCTTCACCGACCTCATACCATGCATTACGAAACAGAATTGGGCGTGAAGTCGAAATATCATCAGTGCTTCAATTGCATAGGCCAGCGTGGGATTGTTGACGAAAAATAAGATCAACGCAGCACCATCGCAAATATTATTTCGAGAAAACGAACTTACTTTCAATAGCATTCGTGGAATTTCAAACTTGTGAGGCAATATGCTTTAATGACACTGAAATTTGATCACTTAATCGCAATGTGTCCAATTACGTCAATGTTAGGAAATCCTGCAAAAAGTGTTCGGAGACCCTATTACAAAGAAGACGCCAAACATCGTCGCTTATGTTGTTGTCAAATGCGTTGAATTAACACATACGTGTATATTAAACGCAGAAGTCATTTGAAAATAATACATGCGGCTGCTCATTTAGTTAAAGTTTTATCAAAATCACATGTCATCTGTTTGTTTATAGTCCACAAGTCTCAAAGTTGCTATATATATTTGCATTGTCTTTTAAACGAGGTTCCGCGTTCAAAGTCTGTTTATCATGTGAAATAATACTCACCACTACTTGCGTCCTTGATATGCACTGGATATAGATTTATCTTTATCAATTGCTTATCGATTTTGTGCATGGCAGTGGACTATACGTAATATAATTTCCCGAACATGCCCAAGGGGAAAATGAACACAATTTATGGCTTCAAGGTATTGCGGTATCTAACAGTAAATGTCTATGACAGTCCCCCCCCCCCCTCCTCCGGGGGGGAGAGGGGTGGCACTGTCGTTACAAGTTGTGCACCATGCGCGTGTATATAAAAAAAACAGCATAAAAGGGCTATTTTAGGCGACGTAAATTGTCCTGCTTGTTAAACATACCCCTGCATTGCGTTTTATGAATTTGTCAAGTTGTAAAAAATTATTGGGAAGGGTGGGGGGGGGGATCGATATGTCCCCCATTTTTTATTGGGCAACTGTTCCCACCCTCTTCCAGGATCGACACCCCTGTATACCTATTCTTGCTGTCATTTCCGGTGAATAAAAGTAATGAAATGAAAAAGAAACCGCCAAGAAACATTTCATTTATACTTCCGATATGATTATAGGGGAAACATTGAAAGTACATCAAACATTTACCTTCAGTTTTGAAAGTTGTTTATTGCAAGAAATTAATACAAATTACTAATCAAAATTGCATTCTTAGACTTTTAAAACACGAAGAAGTTTAGTCCTTCCACATGATTATTTTCTCAGCAAAACAGGCTAATCGCTCTCTGTTTACAATATTTCCTCTTGTTTTGTTTGTTGTGTGTGTGTATGTCACTGTGCGTGTGTGTGTGTATGAATGTGAGCGTATGTGTGTGTTTTAGCAGGTTGCAGATCACATCTGCAATCCTTCATTTAATTAACGGTGCATATTAAATTGAACTGCTTACATGCACACCCATGCAGCTTGATCAGACAATTTTCTGGAGCCTATGTGCTTTCTTGATAAGACAGTGTGCATGTACATCTACAAATGACTTGTGAAATAAATTTATATTATGTCAACGTGCCGAAAAGAAATCCTATTCAAGGTTTGGATGGAAAAGGTAATTTCCCGTCCATCAATTTGTGTTCGGTCAATACCAGAAATTCTCACTTGTGTAATAACTCCCCCCCCCCACCAATATTTACTTCCAAATAGATAATCAAATTCATTATCTGTAGTGCTTTAGTTCCAGTTTTGTCCGTCTAAAGCGATCAAACAATTATTATTTACAAGTCTATTACCGGTATAATGCATGTATCATTTAACAATCAACCGCTATATATTTTGTATATATTTTAACCAGCCAAAAAGTAACCATTAAGTTTGATATACGTAGCTATGTACAATTCGTTTATGATTTATGACCTTCGAATTCAAATTTCGTTCGATGGAAAATATCTATGCGCCTCCTATTTATGGTTATTTGGTTTATTTTCTGTTGCCTATAAGTATTAGTCATTGTAAATCTAGGCAATGATATTTCATATTGGTCTTCTTTGGTAGATCTCGATGATGTCCTAATATTACATGTAATAAATACGTCACCTCCATTTTCTTTATCAGGACCAGGCACTTCATAATCGTCCTTAGAATTTGAAGCCATCGTTTAACGTGAACGGCTTGCGCCAGAAGAACTATCGTTACATTCATGGATTGAAATTTCATACGTAGTTAATGTCAAAGCTTTACGTGAAAAAGTTACGCCGACAGCCTGACACCATTTTCATTATCAGGACGTGGAATTAACAATCGAACTTAGTATTTGAAGAGCTTGCAACCAAAAGGCGCTAAATCCACTTTGATGAATTTGGAGAAAATGGCATTTCTTTGCCGGAATTTGTACACGCGCCTATGGGAAAATGAAACTTTAACAAGCAATTTTAGGTACTAATTTGTGCAATTAAGTGCCAAATTTTATTCTGTAACTGGACAAGTGGTAAGCCAATATACTGGTGCTAATAACTAATTTTTCATGAAAAATGGATTTAGCGCCTTTTGGATGCAAGCTCTTCATTTGAAGTCATTGTGTCCCGTATAGTGCCAGGACATTGCTACATTCAGGTACATGAACTGATATTTCATTACGTCCTCCAGCAGACCCATTTGATGCCTCGGCAGATGTATTTGATGTCAAAGCGTTACTTGCAAGCACTTGTTACGCCAGCGGAATCGTCGTATTCAGGATCGGGCATTTATTAATCGCCGACACGAGATCTATCACAAACTGTGCCATCTGTACCTATAGCACCAGGACCATCTTAAGACTCTGGTATGATATTTCGTAATGGTATCAGGGAGACTCGTTTGATGTCATAGCGTTACGTTTAGTGGTTACGTCAACGTCATTTTCATATTCCGGACCCGGTGCCTCACACTCGCTGCTATTTTGAAGTCATTTTACCATTAGTACCCTTTTTACTAGGGTCATTGTTGTACTCAAGGACCGATATATCATAATGGTCTTCAGTAGACGTATTTGATGTCAGAGAGTTACGAGCAATAGATACGCAGGCACCATTTTCACAATCGGGACCTGTTTCTTCATAATTGAACTTATTATTTGAAGTCATAGTGTCATGTGTATCTTTAGCACCAGGTCCATTACTATATTCAGCGATTGATATTTCATAATGTTCTTTGGTAGACCTATTTGATGTCGCGCCAAACCGATTTGACGCCATAGCCTTACATGCACTTGTTACCCCGGTGCCATCTTCATATTCAGGAACTGGTACTTAAGAATCGCCTCCGCGACGTCTATTCGAGACTGTGCCATGTGCATCGTTGGCCCCAGTATCATCGTTAGGTCCAAGTTATGATATTTCATAATGCTCTTTGGCAGACTCACTTTATGCCATATCCTTACTTGCAGTGGTTACGTCAACGTCATCTTCGTATTCCAGACCCGGTACCTCATAATCGTCGCTGGTATTTAAGGTCATTTTGCAATTTGCACCCTTTTTACTAGGGTCATTGTTGCACTCAAGGATTGATATTTCATAATGGTCTTCAGTTGACGTATTTGATGTCAGAGTGTTACGTGCAATGGATACGCAGGCACAATTTTCATACTCAGGACCTGGTACTTCATAATCGATCTTGGTATTTGAAGTCATAGTGACATTTGCACCTAAAGCGCCAGGATCATCTTTACATTCAGGGAGTGATATTTCATACAAATTTTCGGGGGAGGTATTTGATATTTGAGCATTTCCAACACGGGAAAGGCCACTAAGGTCTTTATATTTGCTATTCGGAGATTTAAAACTGTCGTTTGTATCTGTTGAATTTCCGCCACGCATGAACTTTATTCCAACACCGTCGTCAAATTCAGGGCTTAGTGGTTCATAATCCTCGGAATCGTCCTTAGGTGGGAAATGTAAAACCGTGTATTTAGATGTTTCTTTGCTGGCTGGTACCCTGCCGGTTGGATTAGTACTATCGCATCCCAACGCTTCATTTGCATCAAGTACTGCTGTGCCTGTGTCATCGGCGTTGCTATTTACAGGTGATTGCCAGACTGATGCATTCTCTTCTACCTCATTTTCATCCTGTGGTTGAAGATCTGTCTTCGGAACATGTTTTTGCCTGAGATTTGAAAATTCAAACAAACAAACATAAAACAAAAAAAGAGAAAAATCGCTTAATACAAGGTCAAAAGAAAGGGCAGCCGAAGAATACTGTGCTGTGTGGACAGCGGATTCTTGGTTTTTTTTTTTTTAACCTTATAACGATATGTGTTTCTTTCATTTGAAACTATATTCTTGTTCATTGCTGAAAAGTTTGTCAAAGCCTTATAAAGTGAACGCAATGGCGGTTTGAGGTAGTGCACTGGAAAGATAAATGCTATGGAATTTGCCATAATTAAACTTAACACACTTAAACTTAAACAAACTAACTTGTTTGTGAAGACATCATTATGTTTTCCCAAAATAATTGTGTATTACCGCGAAATAGTTATTACAATATTTAGAAAAAAAAAATCAGCGATAATTTTTGTAAAGAGGGTATGGGTATAATTCTTGTTTGGGATAATTAAAAAAGCGGTAATTAAGTGTATTCTAATTTACTATTTTTTCCCAGTTCAAGCATCCCCCATACACTGTGATGAATAGTCACTGCATGATTCGGTGTAAACATGTCAGAGGTAATCGGTAATATGGCAATCATTATCAATTTCCTCTCGGCTCTGATTTTACACTGTTCCAGAGTTTGGAAACGCTTTGACAAGAATTTAATTGCCCATTTCTTGGACCGAACTGCATGTACATTATTTTACGAGAGGGGAATGCAACGGGCTTCAAACACAATAATTGGTCATCAGTAAATAGGAACAGAGCAGCTTATAATTGGGTGGCGTAAGATACGGGCATCGCCAGGGTAAAATCGTAGGAGGGCTAAAAATATTAGGGGGAAATATCAAAAGACCAAATTTCATGAATTACACTGGGAAACTGTTTTAGGTGAGTGGATACGAAACATTAATTTTGTCAGTGTTGGGCATTAGTTGTAATAGCAGTTCTTTAGGAATTAACTATGGCATAAATATTTATTTTTCTATTCTATTCTAATGTGTCTATTGACAAAATGAATTAGTTTCTTGGATCTACGCATCAAGTATTATGTACATTATTTACGTTATTAGTAGTATCAGTCTTTAATGTGTATTGACTTTCTATCTATCATAATGTTCGCTTCATCTCATGTATTTGTCTCGGTGTTTAGCCATTTAGTTATCCCTCCACCAAGCCCTTACGGAATGTGTATTTTATATCGATTTCTTTGTCTTCTTCCAGTTGTGGCGCATTTACACAGCTCGCACTAAAAAGGACTAAAAGTGAGTGCAGGTAAAAAAACATAACAACTCCATTTTAGCGGAGCCAGTCATTTTCGTGTACCTCACTTTTCAAGGACTTTGTGGAAGTACAGTTAACAACCGTGGATGGAAATGAATTCCAAAGTCTTATAGAGTCCCGGGAAAATACTTCTGATATACTTTGGTCCTGGTAAAAGGTACACGGACCTGCTTTATATTAACTACTTGACATTCATCCATACTGGCATATATCTACAGATAGGAATGAAATATATCCCGCAATATATTCAGTTATCGAAAAATCGTATGAGTGTGCAATGTTCACCTTCGTATGATAGCGATGGGTATTATACCAAGCAATGCAATGGCGGAGAGCGCCCCCAAGGTCTTACCGGCGATTTCAGCGAAACTCCCACCTGCAAAAATGAACAGCAAGTTGATTATGGAACGCAGATACAAAGACCGTGAGCTGCACAAACCAATATGCTTTCAGAAATTCTAATTTACATGCTTGACCAGATTTGAAAATGAACTGGGGATCCCCCTCCCGAAAAAAAATGAAGTAATCGTATTCGAATCCATAAAAATGTCTAAATCAGAGACTACAGATTAATACGGAATAGCTTTTCACAAAATTTTACTTTTGTAACAGCTCATTAAGATAATACCCAATACAATGAGAAGCACCTCTACTATAATTGAGATTAATCGAACACCATATAAAGAAATTTAACTTAGATTTATCCTAAAGTCTACAGAGATAAGAATTTTGGTAAGTACTGCCTTTCTGTTCAGATTGTGGAAAAAAGACAAAGAAAGATATACACAATATTTGGACAACAGATCATCCGACATTTTTCCAGCCAGCAGACGGCAATTCGTATTGTCAAAAAAAAAATAATGTGGAAAATCGAATGTCGATATGAAAAGCTAACAGCTCTTTATAAGTAGCAGAAATATTCGATGAATTCGAGGTCTTCTTTGCAAATCGTATTATGTTCAGGATCCTTTCCTATCCCTGGAATAGACACTTAAGTTTTTTTGTGGCAAACAAACCCCCCCCCCACCTATGCTTGCCAGGTCAATGTTTGAGTTTTGGTGATAAGGTTGATTTGCTGTAATTCTTACAGAACAAGAAAAAGTTCGGTGTCACTCACTGGCGTCGTGTTGCAAAGAATGAGGCGGATGGGGTTATCCGGTGAGAGACCAGTAAGCGCCCACGTGAGATAACAAATACCTTCGTTATTCCTCGATTATTATGGTGTAGTTAGAGGGGTGTTGGCTAATTCCGCGAATATTTCCATAGCATGTCACACGTTCAGACAATACAAAATAAAGAAGAAAATAATATCAAATTGTGCATGAATGATATAATTTCTTTTATGTTCGCATCGTAACATTAGATTTCATTTTTAAATTGTAAATGTATATAATTGTTTGTAGGCTAAACCATTGTAAACAAGATATGATGACAGTGACACTCACGATTTCGGCGAATATGGACATAAAGTTCCATTTAATTCAAATTAAATTAAGTAAGGAGGGTGAATAGCACAAGCGCGCGCAGCGCACAACAACACACACACTCACACACACACAGAAAACACACACACACACACACACACACACAACACACACACAGCACACACACACCACACACACACACACCACACAAGCACACACAACATATGCACATAACGCAAGCTAGCATTGTGGGGTAGCTACGTTTGCACAATTGGTCAGCTAATCATTCCACGTTATCCATTGGCTTAAACACCGACAACACTTCGACTTCCCAACTATGTAGTATCGCCGGGGTCAACAGTGAAAATTCCTTGAGCTGGCCTACGTAGAAACGTGGTCCTGTCATTGGCGTCCGACTATCCATGGATCGGCTCTCCTGGATCACCGCACGCTGAAATTCCTGTGGGGTAAATTGCAGCGTCACGTATATGCACCAATTATAATGACTCGCTGCTATAGAGCATCAATTTCAGCGAGAGACGAAGTGTTTTTTTCTTGGATGATCATAAAGGGAACACAAATTTAATAGATTCAATGTTTTCTTGGGGAAAATCCTTTTAATTTCCTGCATTTATACTCGTCACAAATCTGTGACAGAGGTATTTTCAGGCAATATATCCTCAACGTTTATCGTAAGTTTGACTGAAAAAAAAATAAGGAGAATACACAGTACTGGTTGATGATCAGGTGAAGGGGAATCTTTCATCAAAATATTACATTGCATTGGTTTCCAGAGGAGAGTATATTACATTTACATTATAATGTGATACCAATTCACTTCATATGCAATAAAAAGTTGAGGGATTGGCAGTTTCGACAGCTAAAGTTTCCATTGGCAGTTTCCTTTCAATGCTAAAGCGTGTATGTAAACAATTATAGTTCTCCCACATATTGATTTCTGTGTCAGTACTTTGTCAGCAGTGAGAATTTGTGTTGCAGATTTGTCAGAAACGAAGTGTTCTGTTGTTTTCAACAAGTCTCTCCTGTACTATAATGACATGTTCAGAATACAATCTTTTCACATAAGGTTTTGTTCTGCAAGTAATCAATCTTATCTTGAAACTCCCGTCGTCTATAAGCGTGCGATGTATTGGGTTTCTGTACATGTAACTTTATTTATTTGGATCAAATCTGAGTAGGAACAGCCTAACAGTAAGGTGTGTCAAAAAACAAAAACTATGACTTAGAAATACTTACCAATTTGGCAAATGGCACGATTTCTAGAGCCACAGTAATAAGAGCCCCATTTGAGAGTGTGGGTGTATTTGCGCATCTCTACACATTGACTTTGGGTATAGTGGAAGTGGCCCAAATCATTGACGGACACACGCGTATCTAAAAAAAAATAAATAAAAAAAAGAGTTTGGAAATTAATGCTACCACTGGCAAGATATGGATGAATAAACAATTAGTACTCGGGTCGAATACAAAATAACCTTGATCTACACACCGTAAGTCTTTGGGAGGAAATGGGCATGCAGGCGAATCCGGTCAACTTACAATTTTCACTTATTTAAAGCACTAAATAATAATTTTGAAATACAATTTTTTTCAGGGCTTCATTTTTAGACCTTATCAAAGAAACTGGTAGCATGGGGAATCATCTAGCTCAGATTTTTTTTTTTTTTAACCTTGGAAACATTGTTATACAATGCCTTTAAAACAACCCAATAACAGACTCATATTATGCCTATCAACTTGGACTGAATACTACACGGCACTGTAATGCTGGTACGTTTATCAGCAAATTTTATTTATTTATTTATTTATTTATTTATTTATTTATTTATTTATTTATTTAATTATTTATTTATTTACTCATTTACATTTACTATTATTATTATTATTTTTTTTTGGGGGGGGGGTACGAAAAATACTCACCATCTACCCAAAACCACGATCTCGATTCGTTGCTATCAGAGCCTCCAATCCACCAGTTAACCTCGCTACCGTTTACATGTGACCATCTTGATATTATCTCTATAAGAAAGTCGTGCGTGCTTTCATCCCTAACCTCCGCCAAATATCCGCCCATCTGGGAACATGCTGATACACTGTCATGCCATGTCTTCTTGTCTTTGCCGTTGAAGTGATAACAGTTATCGCGGTAGTCGACGATGAAGGCTGAATGGGCGTGACCATTTTCTTTGCAAGATGAATCTTGAGAGTGGAAAAAAATGAATTATTCCCTTTAAATTAACAAATTATTTCATTATAAATGTAAACAGTATATTAGAAATCGGAAGTCGAATTGTTTTCGGGGTGGGGAATTTTCTTTCTCAAATTTCAATTCAATTCAATTTACAATTTATTTCACTCAGTATAGATAAAAAAAACGACAAAACAATACGAAGGTACATTACAAAACATGTTACAAACAATAAACCTATTACATACAACAAACAAACGAGCTGAAGAGTAAAACATTATTGAGAGGGTGGCAACCAAAAAGGAATGGGGATTCCTTATGACAGAGGCTGACCAAAGTAAAGCTATTAAATAAGTAATCAAACAAACATACAAGACACGATACAAGTATTTTACAAGTTACAGCACACACAACGGGAAATTTGATAATTGAATAAAAATGTTTAAACAGGTTCATAGGAAGAGATGAAGTGATATTTCAATTTTTCTCTTGAAAGACTTTAAGGCAAACGATTCTTTAATATTGCCCGGCAATGAGTTCCATAATATTGGACCCTGAAAAAAAAAAGATTTATGAGACAATGAAGTTTTTGTTGGAGGCAAGTGAAAGTTGGCATGATTTCTGGTAAAATAGGCATGAGTTTTGGAGTTCAATGTAAAATAATTCAACAATGGGTTTGGTAAACGCCCTTGAAAACATACATACATGTACATTCCAATTTCATATCTGTACATATCATGAATTTTTGAAATTTTGTTTGAGTGAAATATAGGTTCGGAATGAGAATAAAAAGAAGAATGATTTATAATCCGTATTGCACGTTTTTGTAGTTTGCATAATCTCTCTAAATAAATAATGGCTGCACCACCACAGGCAAGAATACCATAATGCAGAAAAGGTGCACTAAGTGCAAAATATAACATTTTCAATGCATTAGTTGAAAAATGATTTAATCTTTACATTGCACTCAATTTTTTGGAAATCTTATTACAGATAACATCAATATGATTTTTCCAAGTTAATTTATTGTCAATAACTACACCCATGACAAATGACAATGGCCTCAAAGACAAATCTTTATAATCGTGGAATCCCCACTTAAAACTTCTCAAACGTTGATATCTCACCAAGATGATAGTATTTGAATGGTCAAATAAACACTAGAGAACACCAAACATTAGTCAGCAATGCTCTCTCGTGTAAAAGAATGTACAGATAGATATCGGTACATGAATAATTATCATGTGAAAAAAAAAACTATAATACCGCAGTCTATGGAGAAAACCGGAATGGTCGCTCACTGATTTTCACTTTCTAAAAGAGAGTTAATTATTGCTTTGAACTGCATTTGTTTTAAAGGCGTTATCATTAATTGTTATCTAAATAGGGGGTTTCAACCGCTGTGATATTAACGCGTATCTCGCGCGCAAAGGAATGCGCGTATACGCGCTGCGGTTAGACGAGAGGGTACATCGGAAAATGTTGTACAATGAGGAAAAATGTTGTACACATCCGGGAACTTTTGTGTTAACCCGTGACTGACTGATGCTTGTGGCTAACAAGTTGATCCAGTTTTCCACTTATACAACATATAACTAAGAATTAAAACAAAATAAATCATTGTATCGTCATTTCTGTATAATGTGGGTGTTTTGCTTAATTTACTAAATGTGGAGAAAGATGTGAATTTTGATGGATAAGAGGAATAACTTGTCTCACAAAAAATGAAATCAGTGGATAGCCATTGACAAACTCAATTAGATTTCAGAGATTTGGAGAGGATTTAGTTAAATTTCTAATTTGATAAATTTCTACTGGATTTAGATAACAATAATAATATTGGATGGCTTATTTTCGGTGGACACAGAAAACATTGTACTCCTTATGAAAATATCGGACTCGTCTGCGACTCGTCCGATATTTCTCACAAGTCGTACAATATTTTTCTTGTGTCCACCTCAAGGCCATCTAATATTATATAAATATTATCAAAGACACTAGTAGCATGGAGGATCATGCTGGTCAGATATGTTTATGTTAAGAAGTGATGCTGTTAATTGAAATCTCACAGTAGTGATGCCGTCAAGGTACATAATAAGCAACGTACCAAATTGGCATATGAATCCGTTTTTCCTGGTACAAGAATCCGCACTCCACAAATACGGGTCGGGAAGGTCATGTTTCATCTGGATGCAATCGCCTGCTTCTGGACTATGAGCAGATCCCCAAAACAGTCTTTCGATGACCACCTGACCTGGTGAAGTTTGGAATGAGAGTTATGAGTATAATAATAAAAACAATAATAATAATAATAATAATAATAATAATAATAATAATAATAATAATAATAATAATAATAATAATGACAATAATAATAATAATAATAATAATAATAATAATAACAACAACAACATTAATACTACTACTGTTACTGTTACTACTACAACTACTACTACTACTACTTCTACTACTACTACATATTGGACAAAAGGATATGTTTAGAGCATGAAGTCAACAGGTGACATTTACGTTGAGGAAAAAGATGACTGAAAGGTGATTTTATAGTCAACCCGTTGGCTACGGGAACCGGATGTGCCCTGTTTTAACTTTATAGGATTCTCAGAATCTCAGAGGCAACATGTTAAGTCTTAAACGTTATTTGAAGTTTAATCTCTATTATATATATATATTTTTTTTGGGGGGGGGGGCTGGTCGCTAAAATGCCTGTTACGTGTCAGTGTCATATATTCAAGTCATTATTCGACTCAGGCGACTGTTGATTTATTTCTGCCATACTCACTGTGATTCCATCTCCAGTCACGCCCTTCACGAGCACCTATCCAGAAGTAGCTATTCTCATGTGGTTAGTATTCTGGCAAGAAAATTCAGAGTTTCGGCATCCTTCACAATTGCAAGTATTTCCTGGTTGTTAAGGCATTCGCATAAAGCATTGTCCCATGTATCCCAGCTGCGTAGTCTAAAGCACTTGTGGACAGAATATCGTTCTTCGTTCGATCCTGAACAATTTTCTGAAGTACACGCAATTAAAAAAGAATACGTTAAAAGGGTAGAGTGTTTTTTATTATTATTTTTATCCGTGCAATCACATAATTACCTGCCGGATTTGTGCCACACAAACCATTACCCCATCGAGGGCAATCAACCCCGGACAATTACCACCCAGAACAATAACCTCTAGGACAATTACCCCATTAGGATAATAATACCCCGAGGAAAATTACTATCTGGGACAAAGATTCTGAAAGATTACCCCATCACAATTACCCTTGCATAATCTCTTCTACGACTCCTAGAGGACGATTATCGTTGGGGGGGGGGGGGGCGGGAATTATCCTGACGTAATAATTTCCCAGTGGTAAATGTCCTGGGTAAATGACCGGGAAGTTACAGGGGGTGTTTTTTTTTTCTTATCTTCATATTCGTCTTTTTTTCTTGTTGTTGTTGTGTTCTTCTTCTCTTCTTCTTCTTCTTCTTCTTTCTTCGTCTTCTTCTTCTTCTTCTTATTCTTCTTCTTTCTTCTTCTTCTTCTTCTACTTCTACTTCTTCTTCATCATCTTCTTCTTCTTCTTTCTTCTTCTCCTTCTTCTCCCTTCCTCCTTCTCCTCCTTCTTTTTCTTCTTCTTCTTCTTCTTCTTCTCCTCCTCCTTCTCCTTCTTCTTCTTCTTCTTCTTCTTCTTCTTCTTCTTCTTCTTCTTCTTCTTCTTCTTCTCCCTCGTCTTTTTCCTTTTAGTGTGCGCGCTAGTATAGCATTCGAAACTTACTTTGGCAAACAGGAGGTTCGTTATTCCAGGTGCCATCAAATCCACACCTGTTCACTGCACTCCCGATGACGTTATACCCAGTGTTACAAACATACTTGATCTCATTCGACGCTGTTTTCTTTATGATTTTAGGATCTGTTGTAGCAAAGGCGGGTACAGGAGGATGATGACATGTTGTAACTACAAGACAAAAAAAAGTTGGAGAAAAGACATCATTTTTTCCTTTCTTGCATACAAGGGACGACAGCGGATAGAAGCGAATAATGAGTTGTACATTCGGTTTCCACAAAAAAAATCCAACCACCACCACCACTACAATAACAACAGCAACAACAAAAATACAGACAGGTGTACCCTCATCAGTCGGTAAACTGAATATATTAATGGACCAAAACGTATTAGTAGATGCAGTGGTGACAGCAAAAAGAATACGTAGCAATAGTTGTAGTTAGAGTAGTAGTAGTAGTAATAGTAGTGGCAGTAGTAGCAGTAATATTAGTACATTAGTGGTAGTGGTAGTAGTAGTGATAAAAGACGTAGCAGTAGTGGCAGTGTTAGTAAAAGTAGCCATGGTAGAAGTAATAATTGTTGTAGTAGTAGTAGTGGTAGTAGCAATAGCAGTAGTAGAAATGGTCTTAACTCTTTGTGCGCTTAATTAATTTTGAGGGGATAATACTGACGATTGATATTTTGATATTTAAATTTGCTTTCCTTATTGCATCATTGATAGGACTTACTGCCAATTGCTTTATAGATGTTGCTTAAGCATTATGATCATTTGATGGCTTTTCTAGTACAAAAGTACTTGTGGCAGAAAAAAAAACGTAGAAGGTGATTGTAGTATTAGTATTAGTAACATTAAAAGTAGTAGTAGCAGAAGTAGTAGTACTATGTGAATGAGCAGTAGTAGAAAGTGGTAGTAGAGTAGTAGCAGTAACAGTAATAACAGTAGTAACAGTACCGGTAGTATTTAGTAGTACTTGTAGAAGTAGCAGCAGTAGTAATAGTAGTAGTAGTAGTAGTAGTAGTAGTAGTAGTAGTAGTAGTAGTAGAGGCTAATAGTACTAGTAGTAGTAGTGATAATATATTTAGTTGTAGTAGTAGTACTAGAAATTTAATGAGAATGCACCTGTCGTCTAGTAATACGTGTATCAAACGTGTCGTGCTGTTGACAACAAAAACAACAAAGTCCGACTACAACGTCTGAATGGCAAAGTAGAAATAACAGCACTCGTAAATCCAAGCGCTTCTGTCAATCATACTTGAACCCAATCAAACACCCTAGCAATTAGTTGTTGTCCCTCATATACGACATCAATCGACATCTTTTTAAGCTTCTGATATACTAGACAGCACCCACCCCACCTCCATTTTGATCAACGTGAACACATATTTTTTTTCTGTCTGTAAGCATACTATGTCAGTAAAGTTAGGACTGGTTATTGGTCAATTCCATGTTACGTAGTATTTGAATGAAGATAGCCGGCAACTAACAGGAATAAGTTAGGGACATTGTGAGTATTGTGAGAATTATGGTTATAAAGAAACCCTAAATAGGGGGTACTGTGTGACATTTACCCTCAGCAAGGCCCTATCAGTTAGTAAATTTCTGTCAATACTATTAAAGTCTTTGCTAAATTTTCCATACAAGAAACTTCGCAGAAACAGCTACAAGGGGAGGAGCTTATTGATTCAAAAAGTGCATATACTACAGCGCGATTAGTACACGTCGAGCGGCATGCACATGTCACGTAGGGTCAGCTAAAGGTCAACGCACGTGCGATCTGATTGGTTGGCATGAACCCAGCATGTTTCTCAACTGATTCCCCCTATCAGATGCTGGCTACATTTTCCTTTAATCACTCAGATATAACTCATTTCTAGTTTAGAAAATGTTAACCCATTATAATTATGGTATGCTCCGAGATTCTGCAATTACCATTGATGTATTGCACGAGCATAATATACCTGATTTCAACAAGCAATAGCTTAAAGGTATTGGCTAACATTTACCACAGTTAAAAAAATCTGAGCCGCATGATTCCCCATGCTACCAGTGTCTTTGATGAGGTCTAAAAATGAAGCCATGAAAAAACTGTATTTCAAAATGATTGTTTATAGTTGACCATATTCACTTGCCCATTTCCTCCCATAGACTTATTGTGTGTACACCTACGCTGTATAAACTCGCCCCGAGTTTTATTGTTTATTCATGTACAACTTGCCATTGGCAGTGTAACTTTCCAAACTTTTGTATTCTAGGGTGTTTATTTGTCCATTTAAACACTACTATGTAGCTCAGATATCAAAGTTTGACATTTTTTTTTAAATTGAAGCTCCACAATGTTAGTCTATCACTTTAAAGCGCAAGTTTAGTTTGGGCGATTTTTTTGGTTATTCTAAAGTTTTATGCCCAAGGGGGGGGGGCAAGATTATCGGTTATATTTTACAGTTTACCATCCAAAGCGTCAATAAGATGTTAAGGTAATCTGAATTATACGTTAGCAGAAAGCTCAGAGTCTAATCTTTCTGCTGAAGTATAATCCTTAACACATTATTAACGCTTTGATTGCTATACTGTAAAATATAGTCACAAATCTCGGGCTACCCCTACCCCCGAGATTTGTATTTAACTAGTGAAAAAAAAAGACATTCAGAATCTGTTATTGGTGTGACATGACCTTTGGGAATAAAGCTTTCAAATAAAGAAAAAATGGCCCAAATTAAACTTGTGGTTCATTTTTGGTTTACCTGTACAGTTCGGCGGTTCTCCAAGCCATTTTCCATCTGAAGAGCACACCCATAAAATAGGATCAGTGACTCCAGACATGGTAAAACCTTCTTCACAACGCCATTGTATATGATAACCTGTAGTGTAATTTGTTTCATTGTTGAACATCGGGTTTGGTACACTGTTAAGAGGAATGTCGGGATGAGGGCATTCCGATCTGATGGAGCCTTTAGTTCCAAAAATCAAAAACAAAAACAAAAATTATCACAAGCGATATTTACCACAACAAACCATCACACGTTTGGCAGCAATTAAAATGGGGACCGCAGTCCCGAACTGTTTAAATGCTTAGGAAGCAAGTAATATCACTTTAATGCAAAAAAAAAAAATATATATATAAAGGCTGATATGCGATAATAACTTAAAGGCTGAAATAACTTGTAGGCTGCAATGCAATAACATAAAGGGTGCATCTTTGATTTACATACCAAACTTGTTTTCATCAGATTTCATTCAGCTAAAAATACGTACAGATAAATACAATGTTCAAAATGTTGGAATCATACACTGTAGTGGTTTCAAAATATAAAACAAATATATATCATTTTAAATGGGGGCGTTACCCGAAATGTATAGGGCCTAATATGACGGTAGTCTATGTTTCCAAATCTGGTTGAAGCTTTCGCCTATTAATTTGAATTTTATTGAGTTGAACTGTAGCAAATATTGCTTGATAATTTTCCAACTGCACTGGTGTGAGTTTTTGTTGATGTAAGCTTTGATTGAATAGTCATCTTATCAGTATTTTGTGTAACAGTCAGTACTGTACCTTCCATTTCATTATTTGTTATTTTTTTTATTTCACGAGGACGGTACTAACGATGGTTATTTCCCCATAAAACTAAAGATACATTTTTTTGATTACGCAAAAGGAGAAAGTTCTTGACGTAATTTGATATTTGGACTGGGAATAGGTAATATATTCCATTCATACTAGACCATCTTTAACTCGCTCCATTTCGGATCTTATGACATAATTTCATTATTATAATCAAATAGTGCTGATTCTTTCCTTTAGTCACAGGTCCGTGCATGGCAAGTTATTAAAGCAATCAATTACTGGAGGATTAGCGGAAGTTGTTAAGTTGCCAAAAGAAGTAGACAAAAGCCATTAAGCGGTTGTGAAAGCTCCATCAAAACTAGCCGATACTAGAGCAATAGTTATTCTTAAGAACAACGATCCTTGAAATTTGACAACCAAAGTCGTTTATCTATGTCACAATGATTTGTTGAACTAAGCATCTTACATGTATATATATAAATTATTGTGCATGTTCTTATCTATAAAAATTGCGGTATTTTACCTACTACACTTTACCTACTTCTATAGCTGATAAATCATGTAAGCATTTTGAAAGTACATACAAGAGTATATAATTATGTCATGTCAATTGAGATTATTATAAATGTATTTTCACATTTTGTCAATGGTTGTTGACACCATACGTTTGATAAAATGTTATTCTAGCTTACATAATAAAGAAAAAGTAGAGAGTATTTTATTTCCCACTTATTTTCTCATATTCCAAACTTTTTTTGTTTGGGTAATGTATATTCTTGACGGTGTTGTTGTTTTTACCACAAGTTTCGATACGCTTAATCACCCCAATCCTTTCCTCGACGCACCTTTCTCCATCACTTTTCCCAAATCTCTAAGATAACCCCTCCACACCCCATCCCCCCCCAAAGAATATGATAAATTCAAACAAAACACAGTCTTGCTAGATCGACAAATCCCGTCAGAATATATTGGATAAACTACTATAGCTGGTTGCAGGCCTTAAGAGACCAACAATGTAACAAAAATCGCTTGTGACCTTGTAGCGTTTGAAAAGTAATTATTCGAATCATAAATGATGCAGGTTTTGATAGTGAGACTAGTTCAACATTTGTGAACCAAGATAAATAAATAAATAAAATGCAAATTCAGTGTTTCGTTGGTGCATTTTGTTTACATTTTACCAACGCTTATTTTCACGAAACGTGACTTTTCAGCCAAAGGGTTTTTGTGAGGAGTGGAAGTTTATTCGAATCCTTATATTGAGGATGATTTTAGCTTCTTGCCTCCATAAGCTTTTCCCAGTCTGTACAAACCATGAAGACAATCTATAATTTGAAGTTCAACAAGAAATACTCCATTTGACCATGGACCTGCTAGTAGGTCCATGATTTGACATGATACACCAATAATTTATCGGAAAGCACGTCCAGGTACTTACCTAAGTGCTGAAAGGCAATTGTAAAGACAATGAGAATAGGTGTCGACTTCATACTCGATGATTCATGGCATGAATAAAATGAACAGTGAGATAATCATTGTCTCCATCAGACGTCTACTCGTGAAGATGACATTACCCTAGAATTCCACGTATTTTGTTTGGGCTAAGATTCCTTTATCTCTCTCCCACCTTCCTGCCTATATTAAGATATATTAGATG
>JZLH01S0370774.1:0-25283 GCA_001188425.1 Eucidaris tribuloides
AATTCAAAAACATTGTTCTGTATTGTAAACACGGCAGTTATCTCAGAATAGGATACTGATTTCTGCATTATGGATTTCATACCTGCACTCCCGACCTGACAAATATGAATGATATGCGAAAAAATTGTAGCTTAAAATTTAATGTGTCAAATCATATATAAGTACACGTACAATCTTCATTAAAAAAGAAATTAGCGATTGTTGTTTGCACATGCACACAGCGGCGCCGGTACGCTGATCCCGAAGAAGTGTGTGCGATGTACGTGACACGGCCCTAGCAACCTGGTTTGAGACGATATCGTTCGCTCTAAGCTAAACTTGTCCGTCAAAATAGGTTTGGAAAATCGTGTTTTAGAGTATTTAGAATTCGAATTCAAAGCTGAAATAACACAATTTGATAGACTAGACATCAAACTTTCCGAAAGTGCCAATAAAAAAATTTGACAAATAGTGGTTTGGGTTGATTTTGAGGCATTTTCTAGCATTTCGTCTGTTGACTTTTGCCCTGCCCCCTACCGTCGGAGCGGCTCACAAATGCTTTCTCTATGTGCATGATTTGATGCACCACACGGTTCTCGGGGTGCCATTGTCCCCTGGTGTACTTTAAGAGTCCCTTAATAGAAAGAGTAGCGACATAGAACATCCTATTTTGATGGAAACAAAATGTCGTACAGATTCTTGCTATTCACAGCACCAGGTGCTCATCGCAATTGAATAGAAATGTAAAGTAATGTTGCTTTGTAGAGGAAGCAAATTGCGTTCAAATCGCGAGTTGTCACAACTCTCTACATATAGGGACTCTAGTGTACTTTGTTGTGTATCGACCTCTTGTTTCAATTATCTATACAGTTGTTTAGTAATGGTTTAAGTGTTGTACCGGTGCACAACATAAAGAAATAAACTGACAAAAATTGTCATGTGAAAATAAGGTTGAAGTTTGTGTTTTGAAGACCTTTACTGTGTAGAAACTAGAAGACCACGTTACACACCATTCTGCACAAGAAGAAATTTTCAACATGGAAAACATACTACAAAAATAATTTTTAAAAAGTTTGGTAACCTTGGGTACAGAGCAGGAAAGAAAAATAATTCAACAAAATGGCGAATTTATATTTGGTACCCCATGGTTCCATTTATGTCATCGTTTACCACTTTTTGAGGCTTTCATGGTGACAGTTCTCGTTCATCATTTCTTCTTTTGAAATATCTTAGTGAGTTTTGTGGTGTATTGCAATTTTTTTCCCATGCAAAACAGGCACAGTAAAGGAAAGTTCTTTTGAAAATAATTGTATGAGTGGAAATTAAGACTAAATGAGTTCAATTATACAGTAATCGTATAAATTGTTGGAATTTCTGTCAAGGAGATAATTTTGGCAAAACTCTTCAGTCCATTTACATAAACATTTCGTCGCTGAATTCACAAAGTGGCACAAACCTCCAAAATTGTGTCCACAGTCAAATTTGAGTTATTTCCAGTTTTGTCATTCTCTGGCCATGGTCTTTCATTTCACAAAATTTTAGAACCCAATTCTCTCTAATTAAAAAGATAATTAAAGTACCAAACAGACACGAGCCTGAAAATCTACAGTAAAAAAATCCACGAACCGGCACCAGCGCGCGCGCCGTAATGCTCCACTCATTTCTGTACTTAAAACTCAACGGCGCGCGCGCCCTTAATTGTGCCGGTTCGTGAATTTTTATCTCTTGCGCGCGTACCACGCAAGACACACAGGCGACACGAGCGCTTTGTGCCGGTTCGTGCGCGCAAAAATCGTACTTGTTTTCTACACGAAATGCCACTCTCGTGGATTCTTCCTACGCTGAAGCAACATTTTCTACAAAACGACACCTGCGTTTGAAGCTTTACTGTGTTAAAATTTGAACTTAGTTAAGGACAATTCGACATGTAAGGCAAGAGTAGAGTCTTGGCTTTCTAATCTGTGCTTGAATCATACAGTTTAAACTTACATACAAACAAATCGTAATGAGCAGTTGAAAGACTGATAAAATCTTTATTCGCGTTTTACTCGAAAAGTGATTTTGCGCATCTTCGGTCGCGCGTGCCACTTCGTGAATTCAGTGACGATTTGTAATCTCCGTGTATAAATTCCCAATAACCTCCGTGAAGAGAGCAGAACAATTGGTAATACTTTCCCGTTAAGAATGTGGCATTGAACATTTTTACAGACAGACATGGAGCTTACCATGTAATCAAAATCTGTATCAATTTTTTATTTCTGTTTTCACTTTGGTTGAATGGTTTATGCTAAAGGCTTCAATAAGAATGGAACTTTGAGGATGATTTCAGATTGTACAGTCCTTGCTTTCTTGTCTTCATGCCCTTGACCTTGAGGTTTTCTCCTAATTCCTAATTTCCTGCACAGAGCTGCCCGGAAGGCCCTGCCATTTCCGCTGAACGTAACGACACAACTCCATGGATGGTGGCACATTCTGGCTGGTACCAGTACTCACTGCCTCATCGTCGTTACGTGAGTTTGACCACATTGTCAGGACAACTCTCCCTTGAGGACAACTCCCCCAGGGAGGAATCTCACAAGTCTGCCAACTCCCCTGGAGGACAGTTCCCATGGAGGACAACTGCTCCTGAGGACAGCTTCCCTGGAGGACTATTCCCCCAGAGGACAACTCCCCCAGAGAACAACTTCTCCAAAGGACAACTCCGCTGGAGGACAACTCCACCAAAGGACACCTCCCCCGAGGGAAACTCAGTTGTTGTTTTTAAGTTGGAAACATTGCAAAAGTCCTGGGGGAGTTGTCCTTGGGGAGTTGTCCTTTGAGGGAGTGGTCCTCTTGGGGTGTTGTCCTCAGGGGGAGTATAGGGGGTGTAATCCTCTGGGGGGAGTTGTCTTCCGGAGGGAGTTGTCCGGTGTGACTCATCCCCGGGGGGGAGGGGGGGGGTGAGTCCTGCAACCAGTGTGACCAAAATATCAAATTCATTTATTGTTGATGCCTCATTCCCACTGCCACAATTGGCCACTCATAACCAATCTTGGAATTTTTATTTGCTTCTTTGAAATTTTGCATTTGGATATCCTTGGGTGATATTTCTCAAAGGCTCCAAAAATTACTAAATGTGCCCTCTTCAAATGTAGATCGCTGAATGAAGAGCATTGATTATTGACAGGTATATATGTTTGTGTAATAACTCGTAACAGCACGATAAGATGCGATCTGTCGTTCCCTGTTATGATCTGATGCAATGATAAACATGAGAATTAATCGTAGTGATCGTAGAAAATTTTTGAATCTTCCAAAATATTGGATGAAGGTAAAATACATATAAATGTACATACATGTATAATAGGTAATGGGGGTTGACAGAAATTCAACATTTCAGGAACTTCCCTGAAACCAGAATTATAAATAAAAGGATACGTTGAATAAGATGTAAAAGTTTGCATGGTGAAGTTGTATCAACACGATTGCCACAACTGACCTCAACATGTGATCAGACCTAATAAGATCACCACGGATTAATCCATGAGTAAGACCATGATTTCAATCGTGTTGTGAATCGTGATAGTGGGAATGCAGCGTTAGAAAGTTATATCTAGCTCGTAACACATTAAGGTGAAATTATTTATTTTATTATTAGCTGTGTATTAGGTGGTGGGGTTTTGACAGAGATTCAATATTTCAGGATTTTTCCTGAAATCACAATTTTTGTACTAGAGGATACTTTGAAAGAGACTTAAACGTTTGCATGATGGAGTTGTATTTCAATCCGAAGTTTTCACACAGCCATGAATGTTGGAAAAACTCCATAACGTTAAGAAATAAAATAGTTTGTGTGAAAATAAATACAGAGGTGGAAAGAAGTTGGAATGTTCTCAAAATTGTGGAAATTGAGCTAAATTTGTAAGATGGTCACATTACCTGAAATCACAGTTTTTGAATAAAAGGATACGTTGAATAAGACTTAAAGACACTATATAACAGTGTGGAAGCCTTATTTACAAAATTGTCAAACCTTGCTTTCTGACATATCTGGTAGTGTTTGGATGGACAAATAAACACCTTAGAACACACAAGTTTGGACAGTTATGCTGTCACTAGTACAATATGTGCAGATTCAAATTGGCACATTAATTTCCTATCGGGCGATAGGAAATTCTGCAACACAGCAGTCTATTGGGGAAAGCTGGAATGGTCTCTCAATGATTTTTACTTTTTTAAAGCACTTACTGATCGTTTTAAACTGCAATTTTTTCAGGGCTTCATTTTTAGACCATGTCAGAGACACTGGTAGCATGGGGAATCATGCAGCTCAGATATTTTAAACTGGAAACACTGTTATACAGTGCCTTTAAATGTTTGCATGGTGAAGTTGTATCAACACGATTGCCACAACTGACTTCAACATTTGATAAGACCTAATAAGATCACCACGATTAATCCATGAGTAAGACCATGATTTCAATCGTGTTGTGAATCGTGATACTGGGAATGCAGCATTAAAAAGTTATATCTAGCTCGTAACACATTAAGGTGAAGTTATTTATTTTATCATTAGTTGTGTATTAGGTGGTGGGGTTTTGACAGAGATTCAATATTTCAAGATTTTTTCCTGAAATCACAATCTTTTAACAAAAGGCTCCTTTGAATAAGATTTAAATGTTTGCGTGATGAAGTTGTATTTCATTCCAAAGTTTTCACACAGCCATGTATGTTGGAAAAACTCCACAATATTTCTGAAATGTGGAAACTGTGCCTAAGAGCATTTTCAGATTTATTTCAATTAAAAAAAACAAAGATTTTTGAAGATTTTTTTTTGTAACTCCAAAATCTTTATTGCTTTTTGATAAAAATTACTTTGTAAAAAAAAGAAAAGAATTACACTGATTTGTTTCAAGTTGACGCTATGTTGATGATATCCAAAAAGTTTTAACGTTGAAAAATAAAGTAGTTTGTGTGAAAATAAATACAGAGGTGGAAAAGTTGGAATGTTCTCCAAGTTGTGGAAATTGAGCTGCATTTGTAAGATGGTCACATTACCTGACTACCCCCCCCCCCCCAATTTGAAAACATTTCCCCTCCAGCCAGGGTTCTAGTGCTAGAGGCTAAATTCAGTAGGTGGGTTTTTTTTTTGCCAATATGCATAGATTTAGCTACAGTTTGTGATATTAAAGATGATATGTTGACTATCATCTGTAAGGTTGTTCAGATAACTCTATTTATTTATGTACTAAAAATGATAATTTGGCCAGGAATATGGCAGAAATAATTTCATGGTGAATTTGAATTTTGCAAAATCTGATCCTCTTCTTCTGATCTACAGAGCCAGAGGCATCGATCCGTAGGGGGGGGGGGGGAATTGGCTCCCCCAATGAAAATATGGGGGGGGGGCCAAACATATCAATTTGCCCCCGCCCCCCCCCAATAATTTTGACAACTGAAAAATTCATAAATTGCAATGCAAATGTAACTGTTTTAAAAAGCATTGGAAAGCACTTTAAAACCATTAAACATGGCATAAAAATACTATTAAACATACAAAATTGTCAATGCAAAATTCTTTAGTACAATTTTGGACATTTTTCCTCTTTTGCCCCCCCCCCCAACCTGAAACATTGATCGACGCCCCTATACAGAGCATTAGCATTGCCATGAGCACCAAACATAATGGCAATTCAGTGATGGCCAATATTCCTACCTCTTTTTTTCCAAGAAATAATATGAAATCAATGTTATTCACATGTTATTTTTAAAATTTTCATTTTACTACATGTAGGTGCCATTTTAGGTCAAGATTTCTACGAAAGAAGACTTCTCTTGAGGTAAGTGAGGCACATTGTTCAGGTCGTTACACATACTGTTAAATAATTTTACTGCAAAAGAATAATTATGATCTTTTGTATACTTGACCTGCAACAACTAGTCTTGTGCGTAATATACTCGTACACGATGGGTAATTTAATCAATGTACCTACTGTAAATTAACTGAATCTTCATGAAAATGGAAATGGAAAATTATGCATATTTTCCTTGTCCCATCCTCAACTCTAAATGGAGCAACAGAATTAATGGTATGTTCTGCTACCCTAGTACATATATGAACTATGGAGCCCATGAAGCACCTGGAGGAGAAAAAAAAAGTGGGATTTTGCTCTCCTTCACAATAATGGGGGAACAAAATAATATTGCATTCCATCGCAATAATGTTTTGTTCCCTCACGATATTTATAGCATCAAGTTGACGCATCAGAAGTTTGGCTGGTTGAGCTGATACTATGTACATGTACATGTTGCCAACAAAGCCAAGTTACGAGTCAAGTAATGTTTATGTTTTCATGATTTAACCAACTAAACAAACATAAATCACTGTTTGACTTTACATTGTTAAATCTCCATTCTTTTTTGTGTTGAGTAAATGTTTTGATATCAGAACATTTCTGATATTAGATGAATGATCATTTTCATTATGAAATTCAAATGGTAAATGTAAAAAATATGTGAAGTTTCTGAAAATTGCATTGGAAATTTTCCACACTAAATATTCCAAGGAATTTTGCAAACCTTTTATTTACTCTTAAATATCCTTTGTTCTTCTTTTACCCCAGTATGCTGCAGGTCTTGTACCGTTCGTCCGTCATCCGTCCAAAATTGATGAGCTGAACCACAACCACAACCTGTGATACAGAGATTGTCTGAGTACTGTGCCTTATATACCTCACCACTGCGATACTTTCCAGCATTAAAGCGACCAAATATGCAAATCTTGGTATATCAAAATAAAACGTAATGTCAATGAGTGGTGTTTGGTGTTGAAATCTGGTGTTGGTGTTGTAATAACACTGGCTATAACACCGTACTTGAAGTCAGGCCTGGTGTCGGAGTTGACCTCGAAAATTAATGACGTACTTCCAGAAGTTGGTGTTGGAGCTGGTGTTAAATATCGTCTGCTGAACTAATACCGTGGTTGGTGTTAAAAATTTACGTGTAATTTTCCCATTCATCAACACTAAACCCTAGGGTTTAGGAAATTTGTGACTACAAGTTCAGTGTTGGTCTTGGTCTTGGTCTTGTTATTGGCAGAGGTAACATGCGTGTATGTGTTGGATTTGGAAAAAGCTTCGCTGTGCGACGCAAACCGCTGAAAGTACCTTTTCCCCTTAAAAATTGGCATAATTAGTTCAATTGATATTAAACTTCTATATGGAAATAGAGAAAAGTAACTTGTCTTTCAGATTCATACAATTTTTCTGGCAGGCAGGATTGATTTGGTGTCATTTTTGTAATATTTGTCCATTTTTTTGTCCATTTTTTTGGCCATCAGCGTAAGTTTCAGCCAACACCATGAATTGCACATGATGTCACTTGGTGTTGTGCAATCGATAGTACAATCAAACTGCTAAACTGAGCTCAGTGCTGGAGCTCGGTTTAGCAGACGATTTTGTTCCCTCAACACCAACACCAACGTCAACACAGAACTTGAAATCACCCATTGTGGGTGACAAATCATTTCCTGAGGTGACAAAACCTTGTACATGTATCTCAAATACATCAATCCCTTCAAGACAGTACTCTTACGAGTACCTCACCACTGCGATACTTTCTACTAATAAAGCGCCCAAATATGCAAATCATGAAATACACAGTGTATATCAAAATAAAATGTAAATGTAAATTTTGGTGACAAAGTATTGATAACATGGCAAAACCTTATACATGTATCTCAAAAACATTAACCCATTCTAGACAGTACTCTTACAAGTACTATAAGTACTATGCCTTACATACCGGATACTTTCCAGCATTAAAGCGACCAAATATGCAAATCTTGGTATATCAAAATAAAATTGGAGACCACACAAATCATGTCAAATTAGACAAAATTCAAGTTACGGTTTTGTATGCAATTCTATGTTAGAGATGAAGAAACATGTATACGGAAGTGGTATTGGTATATCAAAATAAAAATTAAAGCAACCAAATATGTAAATCTTGGTATTCACAGCGTGTATCAAAATAAAAAGTAGTGTAAATTTTAGTAACAAGTTATTGCTGAGATGACAAAACTGTATATCTCAAAAACATTAACCTATTGGAGACTAAGAATGAGATATCTTAGGGCTGTGGTCTATGTAGAATGCATATAAAGCTGTATATGCCATATATATTTCGCATTCATATATTTTCGCGATTGTGCTTTAAGCCCAGGAATTCACGAGGGTATATTTTTGCAATTTTATTGTATTTGCATTCACTTTGTACAGAAATATTAGGAAGTGAAAATTTTCAGTAAGTTGCAAAATTCACGAAAATAAAACCACTGAGAAATATGCAGCATATACAGTATTGAAATCAAATCATCTCCAGTGGGTTAAATGTTCAAGAGGGGCAAAAAACATGGCTGCCTTAAAACTCTAACAAATGGAATAGCGGTCTGTTTAGGATTTGACATTTGAGATTCAGACAGAGTAATATCTGCCTTCCTAGTTATAAGATTACACAATAACATAAAAAGCAAACTTTTAAAAAAATGAGATGTGAAGTTTTGACTAAATTAGGGTTCCCAGCCACCTTGGAAATCCAAGAAAGCCTGGAAAATGGTTTCCACTCTTTCCATTCAGGGAATTGGAGGAAAGCCCCTCAAATCAGGGAACTTTGTTTGTCCAGTGGTCCGACTTTCTCTCCTTGTGTCCATACCATGGAAACAAGGCAAGATAGAAATATGCGAAGCAAGAAATCGGTCAAAGTGATCATTGTGAAATTTGTTTACATCGTTTTCAATAAACACTGTTAAAGTGCAAGTTTAGTTTTGGCATAGTTTTGTTATTTGAAAGCTTTATGCCCAAAGGCCATATCACACGCAAATAAGTCAGGATTACTGAATGTCTGTCTTTTTTTTGGGGGGGGGGGGGGACGGCCAAGATTTTCAACTACATTTTACAGTATAGTCGCTCAGCGTTGAGATGTTTTGCTGAGGTATAATTCAAATTACCTTAAATCTCATCAACGCTGAGGACGCTATACCTGTAAAATGTAGTCGCAAATCTCAGGGGTCCCCCTCCCCGCCCCCACCCTCCTGAGATTTTTCATTAATTAACTAAAAAACAAAACAAAAAAAAGACATTCAGAATCTGTTATTGGTGTGATATGCCCTTTGGGCATAAAGCTTTCAAATAACAAAACTACGCCAAAACTAAACCTGTGCTTTAATATCTCTTCAATATAGCGCTTTTTGTTGGGATATTATTCCAGATATACGTATAAAGTGCCCAGACTTTATTTATCTGAATTAAACTATGCAGAGATTTTCTTTTGGGTCTTTCATTCAGGCCTATCCACTTGGGCAGTTGTAACAACAAAACTGGATGGATTTTATCAGTGCATGTCCAGTCATAGATGTGTAGGTGTGTGATAGTTTTCTACCATTTTATCCTTCTTGAGCAAGAAATTTTTTAACTGATGTTGAGGTTACAATTTTCTTGAATTGTCATCAATTGAAGGTACTGCCATTGCAATGAATTGTGGTAGTGCATGGCAATGTCTGTGAAATTCAAATATTTTCAGAAAACTTGTATCATTCTTATACCGAGTTTTTGATATTCCATAAGGTCAATATGGGTAGCAGTACTGTTTTGATACATTCCTCATGAAATTAATAAAAAGGGAATATTTTGTGACTTTTTGTATTTTGACATCTCACCCTTTGACACATTGATGGAGAAAGGAATTTGTTGAAAACCAGTATTGCATGGAGGGAGGCAAAAACATCAGGTTTTTAGACCTAACATTAGGTTCATTGGTTTCTATCCTATTAATATTTTCTTGAACCCCTCACTTTATTGAATAATTACCCATTTTCTCAGACAAGATGTTCAAAGAACATTTTTATTTGTATTAGCAAATATATTATCATAAATATAAGGGAACAAGTAAGACATTGTACAAAAATACTATACTTCTTGCATATGCTGAGTCTTACATTTATGTGAATTTGATTTAATCCTTTATTTTCTTTTCTTTTCTTTTCTTTTTACCTTTCTGTATTTTTACCTTTCTGTATTTCTCTGTAAACTTTCTTTTCTGAAGCTTGTTAGTCAAAATTTTGCTGCTTGGCATATATATTTACTGCTTTTACCAGGATTCTTTTTAATAATGTTTATAAATTTTGAGTCTTTCCATGATCAAAACTTATTTTGCTATCTTTTTTCAAGCAACCGCAGATACCTCAAACGTCAAATCATTCAGGTTTTCATACATGTACCGCTGCCTTGATTTGGTGTGATAACAGTCTCCTATCCACTTGTGTAATATTTTTCTTGCTGCTATAAGTATAACTCAAGAAAAGATGAACATTATCTTTTTAATTAAACATACTTCAAATGTAGTTAACCATGGAAACATGATCCATTCAGATTTTAGCGTCAGCAAGTCAACAGTCTAAGGTCCCTGTACTTAAATAGCCCTCCAGCTGCCAATGTTTCAGCCCTACAAGTTAGTGTAGCAATGTAGGAACAGGTGTGGTTCTATGGGGGGGGGGGGGCTTTTTGGGGGCTTAAGATTGCTCAAGCCAACCCCCCCCCCCCCCCCGAAAAAAAAAATGTTTTACAATGAATCCTAGTAAATCACCCCTGCCCCTCCCCCCCCCCCCTTTGGCTTTTGTTTGATTTTTTTGACATGATATTCTCCCCAACCCCCCGCTAAGCGACTTTTCGGCAGCTGGACTGACCGTGAAATATTTGGACTTCGCATTTGGAATGAAAAACTTTTTCGGCCCGTACCACCCCCCCCCCCCCCCACCCTAGGATTTGGCGGATGAAGCCCCCAGTAGCCCCCCTAAATTTTCTGCTCTAGAACCGTGCCTGTGTAGGAATGATTACCGGTAAGTCAAAGGTAGATGAAAATTTGTACTTATTAATTAATCAGAAATAACACTGACAAATGGCTAATTAAAAACAGTGATCTCGGGGTGGAGTTGTAAGGGAAGCATTCATAATTCCAATGACACAAATTTAAAGTGTGGGGAAATAAATCACTTAATTTTATGCCTTTCCAATGAAAAATGGATAAATATAAATAAATGATGATGCACAGAAATGCTGTGCGGAATTTATCATGAACATTTAATGAGAAATGTATATTACGAATGAGCAAGCCTGGTTGAATATTACGATAAAAAAAAATAAAGTCAATGCAAGTATGTAGTTAGAAAAATTGTAAGATATTACAATTAATATGTTTTTATTCAGAAAGGGTGCTTCCATATCCTGGATTTCCCACAAGGCTTTTGGAATCATCCATATCAGTTTAATATATCAAATATCAAATGGTGCAATTAAATTTATAATAATTGTTTATTTAAACTACTTTATTATTAATCTTCACCAAACAACACGTTTATTAATGTGGAAACTGGAAGACTTAATTTAGGAGCAGTGAATTACTACTGTTTTCACTGAATTTAATACAGCACAGCCATGTGTAGCTACAGTTTGTTATTTTAAATCATTAACCATTATTTTTTTGTTGGTAAAATGCAATTTATCTGCTAAGTGAGGATTGAGGAATTATATGTAGGTGTTTTTGATCCCTGCTAATGGAAAATATTTTTTTTGTACTACATGATGTTGCATAATGGCATGTTGATAAGCCATTGTTTCACATTCTATGGGTCTTTCAAAACTTTGTTTTAGTATAAAGATGGAACATTACTGTTAATGAGTACTTGAGTTATACTGAAATCTTATTGTCCTATTTATAATGAAATGTAATCAAATTGTCTGAATCTATTTTAATCATTCTGAATCTGTTCTTATTTAATTTCTAGAACCAGGTGATTAATCCAATTTAGAATTAATTGTTATAAAAAATGTAATGTACTTACAAGACTTCCGTGATTACCATGTCTTTTTGTTGTCACATGCATTTTTATGCCTCCGCCCCGTAAGGGAGCCGGAGGCATTATGTTTTCGGGTTTTCCGTCCGTACGTCCGTGCGTCTGTGCGTCCACACTTTCTTGTGAACAAGATTACTGAAGTACCGCTGGAGGGATTTGAATGATACTTGGACCAAGGATGGACCACTAGGCAAGGATGAATTGATTAGATTTTGGGACAAATCCATCAAGGTTCAAAGGTCAATGAACTTTGTCCTAAAATGTCATTTTCTGCCTATAAGTTCAGTAAGGAGTGCTCACTGTTGATGTAATTTGGCGGTTAGGTTCAAAACCAAAAGACATTTTGGTAGAGTCACAGGAGTCAAAGATCAGGGTCAAGGGTCAAAGGTCAATGAAATTTGTGCCAAACCTATAACTTCAGTTAGGAGTGCTAACTGTTGATATAATTAGGTTGTTAGCTGCTACATAGTGGGCGCACTGGGCGGAGGCATACCCATTGACTGCGCGCAGTCGATGTTCTCTAGTTTTAGGAATATATATACATGTCATTCAATATTAATGGTAACTGTTCACATTTTGCTGATTATGATTCTATGGAATGGAATGCAGATAATGTGTCTTTTACAAATTCATGTATTTAATTCTTTGAATTCTTCTCTTTTATGTATATTGCAATCAGATGGATCTATCAGTGCAGTCATATTTAACAAATAACTGTAGCCTTATTTGTGTAGAGTTCCATCCATTGGTATGTTAAATCAATGTTCTACAGGGCTCCATGAAATATAGTGGTACACAGGGTATGAATTACAGTTTCATAAACCTACAATAGAACAATCATATGGTAAATCACAGCTTGAACTCGATACAGTTCAGCTCATCAATTCCTCTTGATAGATGATTTGATACTTTAGTGGGTGTAGACATGGAGGTAGTAGACTTCCTGGTGGGTGCTTTATTTACCAGGTTATTGTGCAAAAAGTACCAGTATACTTGTACAAGGTGTACATAATGGTATATGTTTTCATATCACATACCAGTATACATATGTAACATATATTCATAACCCCATATGCATGTGTTTACATACATGTGTATGCATACATTTGGGGAATTACATATGTTGATTTTTTTTTTCCAAAATACATTTTTTTTAATGATTATTGTTATGTATACAACTGATTAACAAATTATGTCATATTAATTCATTCAAAATGAGATGTCCCCTGTTCAGATGGGACTAATGAATCATTCCAGAGATCATCAAAATAGCAAAAATGTGTAAAGAGTGTCGGATGATGGATGATTCTGAGTCGTAATACCTGTATTTATGTTGGGAATGGTTCTAGGAAAATTACCCTTAGATACCACGAGATAAGTACCATTCTAAAAACATGCAAAATGATGTATGTTCATTTTAAGGTAGAATGATATTGTGAGTAGTAAATATGCTGCAATGTGTTATGCACTTTAATGGCATTGTTACCCTAAATTGTGCGAAAGAGTTGTGGCTTTGCTATTATGAAATCGTTGGATCAAATCCTGTTGCGGCATTTGTGTCCTTAGGTATAAAGACTTGTCATCTATATTACCTCTCTCCACCCTGCAGTATAAACAGGTACCTGACAGGGTATTTGGCCAACTTAATGTGCCTCCTTGGGGCAGACCAATGGTGTTCTGCACTTAAAATGGATTATTATTATCATTCAGAACTGTTTTTAATCATAGCATCATAACAGTAGATGATGATGGTAGTGATGAGGACAATGATGATTATTATCATTATCATCGTCATCGTCATCATCATCATTATTATTAATATTATTGTTATTGTTGTAATTGTTATCGTTATCATAGATATTATTTTACTCAATTATTTCTTTTTGTTTTTGTTTGATTGTAGCATTCCAAGTTAACAATGCAATAATGTCACCGAGATATATGAATTATGTAGATACCCCCTCCCATTTGTCTTTCAAACTGATAATTTGGTGGGTCACATGTGAACTTTGTTGTTATTTTTAACACTGTATATGTAGCAATAATTTTGGTTATGTCACCAATCGATTTACCTCAAATGTGAAAACATGTTTTTTTTAATAACAGTAACAAATTTTAAACCAATTCAAGTGTGCTTAGGTATCCTCAACATTAAGGTCAACATTACATTGGTCTTCAGTGCTTTCATGTCCATCGTAAGTATGAAAACATTTTATAAACATCAACCTGCCTAATTTAATGCATAGTGTCATTCCATTCTGTGTGATAGAGATAACTTGAGGACGGTATAATTTGTGTATTTTTTCTACCACTGTGTATGTGTATATTTGGAACAGTACTTGCGTTGTGCAAATTAATGATGTTTGAAAGTGTTTTGTTTGTTTACATATTTTTGCATTAATACAAATTGGCAGGGATACCATCAATTGACTTGAATTATGAATTATAATACCCATATACAAATAGTATTTTGATTGTATTAGAAACATATTTAAGTTTTTATAGTGTGCCATCTCACGTTCAATGCAAGATCACATGTTATCAAAATTCCACGATTTGCACTATGTTACAATCCATGCATTTGTTTTATACCCTGGCAAGACAGTGTAACTTGCTTCAACGGTTTCATCAGTGATTCATGAAAACTATAGTCTTCTAATGGTAAATTGCTGATCATTACTCACACTAAAAATAAAGGTTCGTACAAGGTGCAACTTTGCAGAAAAGGGTGCAGAGCAATTTCTGCCGCGATATTCGAGTAAATTTGCACCTCGCACAGCTCCGCCCTCGCCCCACCCCATGAGCGTGTGCAAGTGTGCACCTTTTAGGTGTATTTTTGCATCCAACAGACCAGTTTCATAATGTATTCAAACTCATGGGTATTTTCTCTTCCGAAGCCCAGTGATGAGCTATTTCTGTCATCTGTTTCTATGAATACAGTTTCAATACTGAAAGTGCAACTTGCACACATTGCTTGAACAAGCCTCCCACGAACTTTGTTTAAAAGGTATGTATGAAATTTTAATATATTACTAAAGCAGCCTATAGGTGCAGGTTTGCACCTTAAAAGATGCAAATAATGCACCTTCAACACAATATAATCAGGTATGAATAAATACCTTCTATGGCCAGCGTGATGGCCAAGTGGGTAGAGTGTCCGCCCCACGTCCGGAAGGTTTATGGTTCGAGCCCGGCCGGGTTACATCAGAGACTTTTATATTAATGGGGCAATCCTGCATGTTTTAGGTGCAACATTGCCCCTTTCTGAAAGGTGCAACTTTGCACACTTCTGAAAGGTGAAAAGTTGCACCTTTAAAGGTGCTCCCAGGGTGACATTGGTCTGCACTTCTTAAAGGTGCAAAGTTGAATCCATTTTTCTCAGTGTGCTAATGCAAATAAAGGATTTATGTTATGCAGGGCCCGCTGGAAGAACAGTCTATTTGACTGAAGTGGCTACGCTGGGTAAATGAAAAAAAAATATTATCATTATTATTATTATCATTATTATAAACCAACCAACCCTGGTAACCCTGGACCATGTTATCATTTCTTTATCCATCCAACACTGACACTCTGTTTCCTTAACTCTAAAGGCAATTTTAAGAATTTGTTTTTCACAGATTAAAAGTATTTTTCCCATTTATGGTGAACTGAATAGATTGTCCGACATTACAGCAATGAATGAACTATTCTAAGTGGTATACTGTATTGCAAAGGAAATGTTGATTTTAATTTGAAACCCATAACCCCACTCTCCCCCCCCCCCCAAAAAAAAAATGCCCACCCCCTTCCACAAAAAAACTAAATGAATTTTGAATACAGGTTATCAACCAAGTGGTCTCATTTGAATGACTGACTAAAAAACAACAACACATTTTTATTTGTCTCCTGGGCCAAAGTTAATCGTACAATTACTAAATAATATGTGTCAAAGCAAAACCCTTTAATTTCGTTATATTTTATCGTATTATACAACTTAAATACATGTATGTGCCCCACCCCCCCCCCCCGACATTAAATCGCAATACGTGTAATACAGAAGAAATAATAGATGATTTTGTATACAGAGTAACAAAGTAGAATATTAGAATGTATTCTAAAAATGCTTTAGTACATAACCGGCTGGGATATCAATTTCTGCAATGTTTGTAACTGTTCGTCATGCTGCTTTGGGATAATAATTATTTATATCCTATTATTTGTTTCGTTTTCTGCTTATGGATATTTCCTTTTACAAAGGAAACACATTTTGGAGGAAATTGTAAGATCAACTATCGCAAACTACGAATGACAAATGCATGAGTTGTTCGTATACGTTTTTGCGAGTTTTTAATTTTCTCTCACTTTGTATGTGTAACGTTATGTACAGTCGTATCAATCTGTTACGCCCTTTTAATGTAGCATAATTTCTTCTTCTTCTTCTTCTTCTTCTTCTTCTTCTTCTTCTTCTTCTTCTTCTTCTTCTTTCTTTTTTTTCTTCTTCTTCTTCTTCTTCTTTATTTTTTTGTGTTCTTATCGAACACTGGTCTACTGTCAGAACATACAAGTACAAGTACTCTCAGTGAAGAAAGCAGTTACAACTGCTACACCTAAGATGTGGAATGCTTTTCCTCTTGGCTTGGGTAAACTACAGTCAGGTGAAACATTAAAGAAACATAATCAAATCATTCTTATTCAAGACTGCAGATTAATAAATAAATTAAATGCATATTTCGTACTGATTGTATGATCACAAATAATGTCGTTTGAAAATAACATGAAAAATTGTAATGCACATTTGAATATATTCATAGAATTTACGCAAATATAAACGAATGTATGTAATGTTATGTATTAATGTAGAGAGACGAAACGTGTGGTCCCTCTTCTCTTCTATCGGAATGAGGGTACGTAAAGATTTTGGTCTAGTTCTTGATATTGGGGTTTGTGTGACGGCATTGACAAACGTGTTAACAATTTGTGGATATATTTATGCAGAGTTCATGTCAATTTCATCTTCCGAGGAACGAGCATGAAAAGAACGCACATTCTTTGAGTAGTTCTGGAGGGTGGAATCACATAAACTTGAAGGTTAATACGTAGCTTGAAAACCCCATCAATCTATAGATCAGTATACTTGTACATTTTGATGTATTTGACATTCTTTAAAACATGCGGATAGACTGACTCGTAAGAAGTTTCAAATTTGACCCAGTTTGCGTCACAGTTTACCAAAATCCGGGTCAAATGAGACCCCATTTTGGGTTACATCTGAGACCAGATTTTTTTTCCCGGGAAACGTGGTCAAATTTGGAAAGGTTTGGATCAACATCCCTTGCCAAATGAGACCCAATTCTGAGTTAAATCTGACACCAGGCGCGGTTCTACGGGGGGGGGGCCTTTGGGGGCTTAAGCCCCCCCCCCAAAAAAAAAAAAAAAAAAAAAAATTGCCCAACCCCCAAAAAAATTTTCGAAGGGTAAAACAATTCTGAGCGACCTTTTCGGCGAGTGAGTTGATCGTAAAAAAAAAAAAAATTGACCTCGAATTTGCAATGGAAAATTTTTCGTTCCAAACCCCCCCCCCCCCTCCCCCCCGCTGAGCGACATTTCGGCGGCTGGGATGACCGCGAAAACCTGGAATTTGGAATGAAAAATGTTTCTTCACTACCCCCCCCCACCCCCCCCCCCCCCCCCCCGTTGAGCGACTTTTCGGGGCTGCGGGATGACCGAGAAAAAACTTGGACCTAGGATTTGGCCGCGAATGCCGGAAGCCCCCAGTAGCCCCCTAAATTTTTTGGTCTAGAACCGCGCCTGTCTGACACCCGTTTTCGGCCGTGATTTAACGGATCCCTTTGTCGAGTCAGTTGAACACCTTGATTGTAGAGTGAAGGAAAAGGGCACAAATGAGATTGTATGAAAGCATTTGGCTTGATTATCTCCACTCAACCCTTTCCCCTTGCTCAATCTGCACCGTAAATGAAAAAATAAAATGAAGTAAAATGAAAGGTGTGTTTACAAATTATCAGTTGCGTTGCTGTGTATCTCTTTTGTAATACATGTAGTTCAAGGCGTGCATCGATTTTGTAAACGTGACACTGAGATTTCAGCTACACGTTTTTCAAAGGTGTAATATTCATAGAAAACTATATATAGATGATGTGTTTATCATGTTAAAATAAATCAATGATTATGTATATGAAAATGGCAATATTTTTGCATATATATTTCTGAAATATATTCTTTTAATTCATCTTCATAATTCTATCATCTCGTTGAGTGTAAAGTTAGAAATTAGAGTGTGTGTTTTTTGTTTAGTTTTGTTAGCAAATTAACATCTTTTTTTGTTTGTAATGATTCGTTCTGCAATCCTTTTCATACTACATGTAGTTTGATTCATGAATGTTTCATTCCTCGGGTGATCACATGTTATTGTTAATTTTGATATAAAGTTCACTCGTGTGAGTGGGTTGGTGTTGCAACAATTAAATTTTTGTACCCTTAGATTTTTTTACGATTTTGCAGTCATTGCGTTTTACTCTTTGTTGTGTTCCCCCCCCCCATATTTTTCATTAAAGTGGAATGAAACCCAAACATATTCCTGCATTCAAAGATTACAGAACAACACAAGAAGGAAATTAGTGAAAGTTTGAACAAATTTGGTTGAACGGTTCAAGAGTTGTGTTTGTTCAAAGTTTGTTTGATCCTTGTTATGGAGGATTATTAAATTGGCAACTCTACCAGCTTTTTAGATGAAAGTGTGGAGAACTCTCCATTGGTTTTGTACACAAATTTTCACTTATAAATTAATTAATTAATGCAAAAGAACATCAATTCTCATCTGTTCTGTTCTTCCATTTTGGAACATCAATTCTCATCTGTTCTGTTCTGTTCTGTTCTTCCATTTTAGCGTTTAACGTACATATTCAATGCTAACTGTTAATTGACTATGAATTGTATAATGTGTCACAACAACAGGTACAACAGAAAATATATAAGAGATTTCTACAGAAACATAATTTAGTGATTACTGTTAAGTATAAATTGATAAGCTATGGCATGTATAATCTGTCACTACAACAGTACAATTCATTTCTGTAACCTCAATGTCACAAATGCCATTAATTTTAACCAAATGAAGACAACCTTAAAAGAAATCTCTAATATCGTCAGGTATACAATCAAACTTCTTCGACCAAAAATGGGCATATTGACAAGTAAAACAGCTTTAAGTTAGCACTGGGTAATGCCACTCAAATATCAATCCCATGCTTCCTAGACCAACAATATTGAATTGTATTAAAGCAGAGTCTGCTCTTTCAGATGAGGTATAACTCATATAACCTTAACGCCTTATTAACCCTTTGGATCCTATAATGTAAAATATAGTCAAAAATCTCGGGGGTCCCTCCCCCCCCCGAAATTTTTCAGTAATTAATTAAAAAAACTAAAGACATCCAGAATCTATTATTGTAGGGTTATGACTTTGGGGCATAAAGCTTTCAAATAACAAAAAATTCCCAAAACTAAACTTGGGCTTTAAGTTGCATTTGCATTTTATTCAATTCAATGTATTCAATCTAAAATGGGGAAATGAAACGTGATTACAAACAAACAATAACAAGTTGATTTCCTCGTTATTGTCTAATTATCTCCTGAAAAAATATACTTCACCGAAAATTGGGCACCGACCATAGTATAAAATAGTATAAAACCTGACTTTTTATCCGATGTTGTTTTATTTCATCAAAAACTACAGATTTCCCGGAGATTCAGAAGAGTCAATCGTTGACCTTTGTAGAGGGGAACCTCGTTATAACGAGGACCTACAAACCATAACAATTACCTTGTTATATCAGGTTTCTCACTGTATTAGGGTACAAAAACAAAGAAATATAAAGAGTTGGGACCTGCAAAATCACCTTGTTATAAAAGGATTTTGTTATATATAGTCCAGACTCGTGTCTGAATATTGCTCTTACATGCATTCTCTAAAGCCACGAGGTCATGACTGACTTGCAAAACAGCTTCAATGTATTCAATCTAAAATGGGGAAAAGAAACGTAAGGTTGGGAATTGGTTCAAGTATTACCAAATCCCAGTCTGTTCTGACCCAATTTCGAGTTATATCTGACCAGCCCCAGATGTATCCCCAGATGTGTTTGCATATATTGCGCCCCCATACGCCAACTACTGAGAGGGTGATGTTAAGACTGCACCTTTTAAAGTAGGCCTAACCCTATTTTTAAGTATCGGTTTGTGGAGGCCTATAGACTTCCAAAAGGTAATTGCCTACCCTGCACTACAAAGGTAATGGTGGGGTATGACGTAATTATGTTATTTCGCTTCCACACCGTGACGGAAAAGAGCTGTACGGCCTCGGCTCGTTCTGCTTGAAAAATATCCAGGCACGTTCAAAGAGGGTGATCACGTAAATTAAAATTAGAAGCGAAAGAAGAGAGTGTTTTTTCTGCTGTCGTGTTGAAAGACCAGGAACCGTGAACAGGTGAGGCCGTTTCGCAAGAACATTTTAGCACGAGGTGTGACAGGTAAGCAATAGATATCTGTTTGGGAGATAATATGATATTAAGTAAGTAATCAATGTTGGTGAGGGTACGTGATGGGGGGGGGGGGTGGCTGTTTGGATATGTGTGTGTGTCTCTCCGTGTGTGCGTTACGTGGCTGTGCGTTACGTGTGCTTGTATGTTTGTGGCGTGTATACGTGTTTGTGTGCTGGTGTGTTTGCATGTGTGTGTGTGTGTGTGTGTGTGTGTGTGTGTGTGTGGGTGTGTGGTGTGTGTGTGTGTGTGTGTGTGTGTGTGTGTAGCACACAAACATCACTTTCGAGGCGATCCGGATCTATTTTTCCAAAGCGAAGCTTGGGGGGAGGGGGGGGGGGCGGGTTAAAATATACGTTCGAGACACAGGCTAAAATTGTGGAGCTTCAAATAAATAAAACAATTGTCTAACTTTGCTATCTGAGCTACATAGTAGTTTGTTGATGGATGGACAAATAAACACCCTAGAATACAAGTTTGGAAATTTATGCTGCTACTGGCAATAAGACACTGGTAGCATGGGGAATCATGTAGCTCAGATTTTTTTTTTTTTTTACTGGAAACAATGTTATACGATGCCTTTCAGGTCGCCGAGGAAGTGATAGTTTTCCATCGCTTGAAACCAAAAGATGATTATTTTGCTTTATATTCCACAACTGAAACCATTTTGTAGATTCTAAAGAAATTAATGGATATCATGCTCCCCAAGAAAGAAAACGAATGTTTCCTTTCCACGGCTTCAAAATGGTTTTGTAATTGCCGCGGGGCCAGCCGAACTATAACAGTCCGAAGAGTACAGCGCGCTTTCATTTTGGGCATATTAAAAATATTGATAGTCAAGACTCTGTTACCGAAGAGATCAGAAGAACACTAAAGTGCCATCACCATCAAGTGTACCGAACTGTTCTTCTCGGGTGATTTACTCTTGACCAAAAGAGAGATAGTACATGTATGTTGAATATGAACGGGAAATTGTCGGGAATGAAATTCTGTATTGTTAGAAAGAATAAACAATGATAGGCCTATATACAAGGCTGAAATATCAAATCAAGCGACACAAAATATACAGTGCGTCTCAAAAAATGTGCAAGTGAAAAGTGCCCTCTTTGGCACTTAGAAACTACTCTAGTCACCTGTTTGTGAGATGATGCTTTACATTAATGTCAAGAGCATAGTCTTAGCTTTACATTAATGTCAAGAGCATAGTCTTAGCTTCACAAGTGCTGTTACTTTTGTAAAATTTGCAATTGTTTTTATCTTGATATATGCTCTTTGGTCAAAGAGAGCACTTTTCACTTGCACATTTTTTTGAGACACGCTGTATATTGGTGTGTTTGATACATTCTTCAATCATGACAAAATAAAGGTGATTTCGTGAGTGCAACTTTCGAATAGTTGTCGCTCTGGCAGACTAAGTCGGGTTCACTTCTCTAAACCACCGTTTATTACGTCAAATTAATGCTGCAAACAGTAACCGCATCCAAAGGACTTCGTCACTCTCGGGGGGGGGGGGGGGGACTCGACTTACAACGGGATACCTATGTAACACATCGAAGCTTATGTTTTGTAATGCCTTGCACTGATTTGCTTCAAAATCGTTAATTTTTCATTATAAATTTTGCAAGTTGTCAAAAATGATTGGGGGCAAAACGAGATGTTGCCACCAATATGGGGGCAACCACCCCAGCCCCCCCCCCTCCCCAGGATCGACGCCCCTGGGTCAAATTATTAAATTGTGCTGGTTAGTAGCCATCATAAAAATACCGTCATCATTTCCGGTGTCATGATAACCATTAGTTTTGTGGGATTGAACTGGGCCACTCGTTAAGTTAGCAGGGCATTGATAGTCTGGATTCCAGATGCTAAATTAAAAGTTTTGGCTAGGTTGGTCAGAAGGACTCCAATTTTTATTCTAATGGTTCATGGTCTGGCAGTCCGACTAGGTATAGTTGTAAAGTCTAATTGTTAACGTTATTGCCGATGCTAGGCCTATTATGATAGACTATACAGCGTGAGCATGCTTTTGATTGGTGTCTAACTGTATTTCAAGGGCAAATTTTGTCCTTCTGTCGGACATAGATAATTATACCTACTTATGCGTCAGACCTTTACAAAACAGCTATTCTATATTTCTTCCCCGATTATACCTTCAGGGCTTAATTCTCAATATGCATCTTTTGATAGATTTTGTGCGAATTTATAACAGGGTGAGTGTGTAACGAGTCTGGTCATTAAAATATGCATAAAATTGAGGGTTTGCATAGAATTCAAGTTATTAAAATTACTTTTAAATGTCAGAGTTACATAGTGTGTATTATTTCATTATTTTAAGTTAGCTCTAAATATGAATTCCCTTTTATTGACGGCCATGCACATTGAGTTGTGATGCAGTGGATTATTCTTTGCTTTCCACGCAGTGAGGTTGGTTCGATTCTAGCCGCGTGCATTTTCGTCATTCAGCAAGACGATTTATCCACGTTGCTGCTCCGCGCGAGAATGAAATAGGGCCTGGTGAACGGAAACTGAAATAATTTTAATTGTAGGACCCCGGTGCAGGACCCTCTGGGAGAACAATACTCGCCCCCCCCCCATGACAAAAGGGCACAACTGACATTTGTTTTTTTTTCAAAATTGAGTTATAGGCCTATAGTGTAGGGGACTCAGTACATCATGTTGTACATGCAGAACAAAAAAAAAATAATTATAAGTGTCCCTTTGTTTCATAATCCGCTTGTTAAAAGGACACTGAATAGGGCTTTACGTGTTGAACAAAATACATTTTGCTCAATATCTCCAAAACATCAAAATGTCAGTTTTGCCCTTTTGTCATGGGGGGGGGGGGGCGGAGAATAGTCAGTGCATGAAGAGGCTACCCGGGGTAAATAAGAGGTTGTTGTTGTTGTTGTTGTTGTTGTTGTTGTTGTTGTTGTTGTTGTTGTTGTTGTTGTTGCCGCTGTTGTTGCTGTTGTTGCATGCATTTTATCATTCAAGCCGGGCAAGGGCACGTATGGTCCTTTTTAGGTTTCGTCATATTTTTAAAGGTGAGAATAATGTCTGCATTTCCAATAACGATGAATTAACATGATCAAGATACAGGATGTATGGGTTAAAGTAATTATCTTTTGACATGTTTGTCGTGACCGTAACAAAACAAATATTAGCAAAAACTATTAAAGCATCTCAACCCATTGGTATATCGGTAATCCTTTGATAACGATGACTGGGGCCTGTTCAAGCGCTTTTGGAAGTGAACCGAACCGTACCGTATACTGTGCTAATCCAATGCGTACCGTGGCTAAGTAGTACATTTGCGAGCGTTCAGGCCGCAAGCGAACCGTACCGTACCTTGTTCCTATTTTTATGCCTCCGCAACGAAGTTGCCGGAGGCATCATGTTTTCGGGTTGTCCGTCCGTGCGTCCGTCCGTCCGTCCGTCCGTCCTTCCGTCCGTCCGAGAGGATCTCAAGTTACATGCAAAAATCGGAAAGTCATACTCAAGTTATCACAGTGATGAGCCCAAAGTCAGACATATTTTAAGGCCCGGTGACCTTGACCTTTGAGCTCCAAAATCTAATGCAAGTTTATTGGTGCCTCCATAATAATACTTCACCTAAATAACAAAAATTACAGCTGACGGCCGTTCCAAGTTATCATGGTAAGCGAGCCCAAATCAGACATTTTTAGGCTCGGTGACCTTTGACCTTTGACCTTTCAGCTCCAAAATCTATACAGTTTTATTGGTGCTTATAATAAATACTTCACCCAAGTTTCATCACAATCCGACCAGCGCTCTCAAGTTATCGCGTTAACGAGCCCAAATCAGACATATTTTAAGGTCCGGTGACGCTTCGACCTTTTGACCTTTGAACTCCAAAATCTAATCAGTTCATTGTGCGCATAATAGCATACTTCACCTCACGTTACATGAATATCAACTGGCCGTTCTCAAGGTTATCGCGGTAACGAGCCCAAATCAAGACATATTTTAAGGCCCGGTGACCTTTGACCTTTGACCTTTCAGCCCCTAAAATCTAATCAGTTCATTGGTGCTCATAATCAATACTTCACCAAGTTACATGACAGTCTGACCAGCCGCTCTCAAGTTATCGCGGTAACGAGCCCAAATCAGAATATTTAAGGCCGGTGACCTTTGACCTTTGAGTCTCGAAAATCTAATCAGTTCATTGGTGGCTATAGTACATACTTGGTCCTAGTTACATCAAAATTCGATCAGGGTTCTCAGTTATCGCGGTAACGAGCCCAAATCAGACATATTTAAGGCGCGGTGACGCTTTGACCTTTGACCTTTCAGCCCCAAAATTAATCAGTTCATTGGTGCCTCATAATACTATTCACCCCAAGTTACATCACAACCGACCTAGCCACTCTCAAGTTTATCGCGGTAACGAGCCGCAAATCAGACATATTTAAGGCGCGCAGGTGACCTTTGACCTTTGACCTTTCAGCGCCCCAAATCTAATGCAGTTTCATTGGTGCCTGGCATAATACATACTTCACCCAATTACATGACAATCCGACGCAGCGCCGCTCTCAAGTTATCGCGGTAACGAGCCCCAAATCAGACATATTTAAGGCCCGTGACCTTTGACCTTTGACCTTTCAGCTCCAAAATCTAATCAGTTCATTGGTGCCTCATTAATACATACTTCACGCCAAATTACATGACAATCGACCAGCCGCTCTCAAGTTATCGCGGTAACGAGCCCAAATCAGACATATTTAAGGCCGAGTGACCTTTGACCTTTGACCTTTCAGCTCCAAATCTAATCAGTTCATTGGTGGCTCATAGTACATACTTGGTCCTAGTTACATCAAATCTTGATCGGGGGTTCTCAGTTATCGCGGTAACGAGATGCCGGTAAA